>OMNV01005970.1:45229-63491 GCA_900303265.1 Brotula barbata
TCTTCTTACCTGTCTGCCTCGCTCTGCTGTCCGCTCTCACCAGTTGAAATCCACCCTGAGTTACCCGGGCGTCTGGAGTGTGTTCATTCCGATAAAGCACATGATGTTACCCTCCAAATACTCCCTCTGCAGCCTTCCATTTCTGTTAGGGAGAGATCTTACATAAAAAAAAAAAAAAATAGAATTGTGAACTCCGCAGGCCTCCGTGCTGCCCATGAGGCCTTGAGTTTGTTTGCCTTTTAAATCCTGTTGCCCAAATGTGCTCAGTTAATTCAGTTAGTCGTGAAGGAGGGGTCTGCTTGACTGCTGAGTGGGCTTTAATTATGATTTTGAGACATTTCATGTCTCACATTTGGTACCATAAAGTGGATGACATGACGTGATAAAAATTTAATATTGTTGACGCCATAGTGAGAATCGATGACAGATAAACGCACATATATACAGAAATACGTCCTGTGTCTTTCTGTTGGAGCTCATTTTTAAAACATCCACTTTCCAAATAACAAAGGAAAGAAGATTCTCACGATAACAATAACAGTCCAAGCACAATCCGTGTGTTTGTACGTGTGCTCTCTTTCATAAATGAATGCTTAGCAAATAGTGAGACAAGGCAGGCAGGTGAGGAAGAACAATGAAAGAAGATGAAAATTGCAAAATATGGATTTATTTTTTGACAATTGCTCATACTAGTTATTTCTATGTTTGTTTGTTTTTTTGCGTTCCTCTTAAGTCAAGAGCATCGTGTAGTCGAGTGGTTCTTCTACCAGACAAGAACACAACCTTAAGATTTCCAAGCTATCCAACACTTTTATAAAGGATCTGTTTCCCAAGATGCACATCTTAATTGTATGACAGTTAAATTTGGACAACGTGGGTAAGATTATGAGGAAACAGAGGGGGGGTCCAGGGTTGCATTTGATGGTTACAGCGGATAAGAGAGAGTTAGTCAACTTTATTGTCATCGGAGCATAAAAACTAGACGAAGAATTGCTGTCCTTTGAGCGGTTGAAAGTTTGGGATTGGGAGAGTCTTTTTTTAGCCGGAGCGCCGGTAGCAAAGTGAGCTTCCACACCTGAGCACCTGGTTGTAATCAAGTCATTTATCAACACCCCTATCAACCCACAAAGATATATTAAGGAGATTCCTGACAGGAAAAAAATGGAGGAGTTGCTCCTTTATATTTTTTGGCGGTGGGGATCACCCTTCAGGTAAGATTAATGCAATGCAGGAACGAAGGAGGAAACAAAAAAAAAGGGAACATTAATTATTCTATGAGAGCATCATTTGGAACTTTTTTGTTTTGCAAATAAAAATGAAATAAAAGAAGTGCCAGAGTTTAGCGATTCCTCTCACAAATTCTTAACTCTGGATTCGGAGCGTTTCTCCTTTTCTCCTTCGGCGCCCGGGCAAAGTTCAAAGGTTCACCTTCCGCTGTGGGTGGACTTGTGATTTTTACCCACAATCCCCTGCTCTTCAGTTGGTATGCCGGGCGCTGTGTCAGGGTGCGTTTGATGATGTCCGAAGAGACAACTCTACGAGTGTCTGTGCTCCCTCTGTCTTGATCGCTCTAACTCCTTCTGTTGCCTGTCACCGTCTTCACAGTCTATTCCACTTCTTTGCTCTCCTTCCTTCGTTCTTTCTTGTGTGTCATCCCTGACATTCATACTTTGACTTTTATGCTTTTATGCCTTTATAAATTCAAGGTGAGGCAGCGAGAGACACAAAGAAACTGTTTCTCTTCCGATGCGCTGTTGTTCTCCTGCTCTTGCTTTCTCCTCTTTGATTAAATTATTCATCCATTTTCAGAATCTATTTTCCTTCGGCGTGAACATCTTACTGCTCTCTCTATTTTATCTCCTCTCTTAATCCGACTCCAAGTTTTCTCTGTAGACCAACAGCTTTCAGATCTTCCCTCTCCCTCTTCCCCACGTCAAAGCTACATTGCGCAAAAAGGTATCGATCCCCAGTTCGCCCCAATTTTTTGTTCAATATCCACACACGCGTTTCACATCGTTTCGCAACGGCTCTCATCCAATACCTGCGGGTACACAGACCCGAGATGACATGCGCGGTTCAGTAATTGCAGCAAAGAAATGCCACAAATGAGAGAGAAATGCGTATCCGAGGTATTGCTTTCCAAAGTATCTTTGAAGGTACACACGAGTACGGAACAAAACAGATCGGAGAACTCAGTGTGCTTGTTTACGCCGGAGAACAAACCCATCATATCCAGTTTGTGCCACGGGGAAGCAGTGTGACTTGCGTGCATGTGGCAGTGTGAATTTAGAGGAAGAAACATTCTGTGTGACTGGGCTGTGCTTGTGATAATCTGTGTGTAGGTCTGTGTGTGCATTATTATGTGTGACTACAACGATTGTCTGTTACGGCAGGTGTTTACATGATAGGCTCCTAACCATATCTCTCTCTCTCTCTGTCCTACCCCTCCTTCTCTGATTTGGTCCACTGCGGGTCACGATGACCAGAAGAGCAGCGATAGCCTGTTATCTCAGGGGTCGATTCTTCATGGGGTCCTGTAAATTGCTTTGTATTGACACCCTGTCAGGGTTGAGATCCTCATGTTAACCCTCAGAGCTGCCCTCAAGTGACCTCTCACCCAACACCAACCAAAAACACTTCTCTCCATCTCTAACTGGGGTGCAATTGGTGCAAATTTCCCCCATTGAGAAAGTGTGTGTGTCAGCATTAGATGCAGCAGGTGTTTAAGGATGGCTGAGCAATATTTGATGATGTTTGCAGCGGGTAAAGATGACTCTTCTTTTTTTTATTGTTTATGGATTTTTTTTTTTTCATTGCAGTTAGATTTATAAAAAATCATCTTTAGAGATTGGATGGATGGATGGATGGATGGATGAATGGACGGAGGGATGGAGGGATGGATGGATGGATGGGTGGATGGATTGATGGATGGATGGATGGATGATGGATGGATGATGGATGATGATGGATGGATGGATGGATGGATGGATGATGATGGATGGATGGATGGATGGATGGATGGATGGATGGATGGATGATGATGGATGGATGGATGGCTGGATGGCTGGCTGGATGGACGGACGGTTGGACGGACGGACGGACGGACGGACGGATGGATAGATAGATCAGTTTGAGGACTTAATACACATTGTGAAGATTTTAGGGCTTTGGTAGCAGATACAGTAAGTCACATGGACAACTACCGTGCATGTGAGCCATGACAGCTTCAGTACCTCTACATCATCTTGTGGGAGGCTTTTCATTGAAATCCATCATATTAGGATGACAGCTACAGTGACTCGTAGGGCTCACACAACCAGCGCTGGGTGTGATGTATGTGAGTGTGATCCACCCACACCATAATGGGATGGACCTGCGTGTCATCTTTCACTTGTTTGTTGCATTGTAATAGTCTAATAGTAACGAGAATCTTTACTCCAGTGCAGAACAATTGTTTGGTACTTTGAGTATTTAGATTTTGTATAACAGGGTACCAATCTACTACATATATCCATATACATCCACTCTCACAGCTACATTTGTTACTTACTTCAAATGTGTCATTGATGGAATCACAAACAATTAAGGACCACGTAATCCTTCATCTAATTTGAAAGTGTTAACAATTCTGAAAATTTTCCTCTTATGATTGAAACTCTGTATTTCTCACTTGGCCTTGGCCTTTCTTTAATAAAATGGTGTATTAGTAATATTAAGACTTTGCTTTTGATTGATTTGTGGTTAATTAAGTGTAATTATCAGAAAAAAATATGACAAATACAGTTTTACATATTTCCCTATACTATTAGATTGAACATTTTCTGTCTTGTTTTTAGAATTTTCATTATTTTTATTATTATTAGCACACACTATCTATGTGTCTGTCTGTCCGTCTGTCCGTCCCTCCATCCATCATCCATCATCCATCATCCATCCATCCATCCATCCATCTATCCATCTATCTATCTATCTATCTAGTCATTATGGTAAAAGTATAGTTCTTTTCACAGTCACTTCTTTCCGTGTGTGTCATGAAGAGGATGTCATGTAAGCAGTTATGTGGCTCCAGAAGGCCGTCAGCATCACTCCGCTGCTGTTCCTCTCTCCAACAAACACTGGGACAGCATCCAAACCTTCCATCACACCCTGTCTCTTATTGTTGCAGTCATCAATAAAACACAGTAGTGGACAGCCCAGTTTGTGCTTTGTGTTTGGTGTGTGTGTGTGTGTGTGTGTGTGTGTGCGTGTGTGTGTGTGTGTGTGTGTGCGCGCGCGCATGTTGAAACTGAAAGAGATTTAGGAGGAGGTACAAAGTGTGTAATGTGTTGTGATAGGAAACCCACTGGGACCAGCAGGAGGAGCTCTGCATATCTCATAGTCACACAAACACACACACCAGCTGGCCAATTCCTCCCATTTTGTGTCTGTGTGTATATCTGACTCCATAAATTATTTTATTTTATTTTATGTAGTTTATTTCATGTGTTGTGTTTATTCTCTCGCTCTCACTCTCTCTCACACACAGAGACAAACGCCATCTCTCTCTCTTTCTCTTATCTAATTCACTATGACAACAACTATGTGGACTTCAGATTCTCTCAGTGAGGCCGGACTATCGCATTATATTTTTGCGTTTTTACTGTATTTTTATCTAAACTATTGTTTTCCTACATACATTAGACACTTGGCTGACTCAGTTACTGCAAATTCCGATAACCTATTGTTTTAAAACCTATAGCGTACAAGAATATAAAACACACCTCAACAAATTAATAAATAACTCTCTGCTTAGAATTACAAATTATCACGAGGGGTGGGTTAGATCAGGGTCAATACAGATGTTTTGGCATGTAAGGAAAACAGCTGTGGGTCATATATACATAATACCAGTCACCAATAGTCGTAATTTAATAATAACGTAGTAAGTATTGTAGAAATTGAATGTATGGGCATTGGCCGTGTATAAAAGCAACGTGGGCGGAGGATGGATGGAGGAGAGAAACCATGGAGAGAGGAATTTCAAAGACAGATGTAGATAAAAGGGAGGTGGAGGGGAGAGAGCTTGGAATACTCTTTGATGTGTGATGTGTGGCTCATTTTCTCTTCTCTCTGCATCCTTTGCTCACATTAGCATACAGAAAAAAGGTGCAGACTGCTGGCTGGTTGGCAACGTCGGTGACAACTGCTCACCTCTGGTTGGCAGGGACCCTGCTACCTGCACTACTCTCTCTCTCTGTTCCTCTGCGAGTTAGTGTGTGTGCATGAAAGAGGGTGATAGAGTGCAAGAAAGTGGGAAAGTATTTATATGATACTGTGCGTAGTGTAAAAATATTTAAAATGTAATCTAATCTAAAATACAAGATCGTTGCACTTTGATCCGGAGAGACACAACTGAAGATACAGTCTGATTTATCTAAGCTGCTTTTCATTCTCTCTCTCTCTCCCTCTCTCTCTCTCTCTCTCTCTCTCTCTCTCTCTCTCTCTATATATATATATATATGCTGTATATTTAATGTGAATCTGTACAGTTATTGCGACTGCAGTTGCTGCCTTACATCATACAGGGGACACAGTGGAGGAGACAGACCAGATGTTTTACAGTGTAGCCACCTTTACTTACCAATAACTGACACTAACTCACAAATGTGGCAGGAAGGGAAATAGTCAAAACAGGCAGAAGGGGCGGACGAATCCAAAAAGGGCAACACGTGCCTCAAACCTGACCTGAATGTGGAGCAAAGTGTGTGCAATTTGGCTTAATCTTATGAAACTGAACAAGCATTATCAGAGTGCCAGCGTGGTCAGAGTGTGTGGGTTTTACCATGAAGGGCGTGTGATTCATGTGAGGCTAAAGAGGGGTGTGACATCACAGCATCAAAGTTTCAATCAACAATCAAACAATCACAACATGGAGTGGTGGTCCTGGTTGTGGATACACTTGTTTTACTTAAGAGCATAATCCCGATGATTATTATTATTATTTTTATTATTATTATTATTAATCCAGCTCGAATAGAAGCTTCACAGATTTGGTGTGAGCGTGTGTGTTTGTTAGCTGCGTATTCCTTCAATCTTCAGCTTTCATGGCTATGCATTGAAAGCGTTGGTATGGCGTCTTTTGTAGTCACTGTCGTTATGGTGATAAAACCATAATGAAACTGTACGTTGGAACAATTCACCAACAGCAACTGGCGAGCGATGTGAAGCCATGGTATCACTCTGCTATTCCCGGCCTGAAGCTTCTGCTGCGGAGGGCCACATTCGTTTGTGGAAATAAATATATGTATCAGATATCTGCCAATTGGACTGTCATCCCCTATGCAATTACCTCGCTGTTCTGACTCACACATGTTTCGCTTCTACTTGTGCTGTGAGGTAAGAGATGATGTCGCTTCAACACAATGACATCTAATTCAATCTAGATCGCAAGTCACTTATAGAAACAGGAAGTATAGAGGTCAGCAGAGAGTACTTGGGTTGGTAAACGAGCCCGTTTGGATCATACATGTGCTGTAGCTGATCTACTGTGAAACCACTGCAGCGTTTGTGTCTTATTCAGCTTATGCAGCTTCAGTACCAGACAGCTATTTATCAAGGCCTTTCACTTTTATACATCACAGAAGGCATTTTATAAATTCCAGGCATGACGAGAGTGTTTTTTATCAAGTGTTTACGTTTTGAGAAGTTCAAGCCTCTATCATCAAACTTTTTCCGCTGTTTCCTAAAAACCGCTAGAAAAAAAAAGAGCGAGGGAAAAAAGTGAAGCCATTTAGTTTGCCTCCTGAGCTATTTGTGGCATAAACACGTTCTTCCTATATGGTGATACAGAGATAGCAAGCGGGAGCCTTGGCTATGGTCCACCTCTATTTGTAAAGGTCAACATCTTCACTTTAAAGAAAACTAGCCCTGCAGTGAACGGTCTCCAGAGAGAGAGAGAGAGAGAGGGGGGGGGGGCGAGTGCGAGGGGGAAGATAGGAAATATTTTCCCTCAATACAAAGTGCCGCTATTATTCAAGTGGAGTGTTGAAATATACTCCCTGCAGGCCTACGGTGTGTACTCTCAGAGGGACTCAGCTGGAGTCAACTCCATTTCCAGCCTGTTGAAGAAACCACCGTCGTGTGAAAGTAAAGAGCAGCTGAGAGGCATTGGGTGACTTTGGCATACAGGTGTTAAATGTAAAACTGATTCGTCCTCTGATACCTGCCAAACACACAAAGAGACGCAAGCACAAAATGTGGAAATAAACGATAAGACCCGTGGAACAATCCGGCGAAAAGACTACAGTGAGAGCGCTGCTGTTTTCCAAATGCCATTAAAAAATGCCAATAAACTGGAGCATTTTCGGCGATATTTGTTGATCGTTTACTAGAGGTCTCATTTATAGCTGTTGAATGTTCACGAAAAGGGACTTGAAAGGTCAGAATTTGTTAAAAAAAAAAAAAAAAAGAAAAAATCAACATATCTTGAGTATGTGTATGCAAACTCATGCATATGTTGTAAAATCTCCTTAGGATTACTTTAAGTACACATGTGTGGCAAATGGCAGCATTAATATCAACATTTGCTACAAAAGCAGAACGGCAACAAGGACAACAGGAAGATGTTGTCTTTATTGTATTTTTATGGCTCTGTTTTATTCGTTTATCTCACGATGGTTCCATTTGTCTCTGTAAGAATGTTGTGATTTTGCCACTGCTGCTCTGCTTTGTTTCTGGTGCAGCATAATGAGTGAGGCCGGCCCCACAGTCAGAGTAGTCCTGGGGCCCACGTCCATCTTAATCCACCACTGGTCAAAGGGCCCAGAGTCCATCCCAGCATTCACTCTGTTCAGGCCACCCGTCCATGACTGTGATGGGTAACTCAATCACACCCGTTCACACCATGGAAGGTTGAGGTGGGTACCAGAGTACCCAGAGGAAAATCACACAAACACAGAAACAACATAAAAAGACCACACGTAGGATGTTAGCTAGCGACAACACACAATCACAGCTTGCTTCACAATGAACTCTCGAAACAGACCAACCAATTTATCAACAGGAGAGAGTCAGGCAGAAAGAGAGAGAGAGGTTCCCTTTTTATGCTTTTTACTCTGTGTTCCATACAGCGCTCACCCCCTCGCCTTTTATTAGACTAGAACAGCTCCAACAAACACAGCCTTGCATGGGAGGTCACGAACACAACAACAACTTCTGGCGCCAAAACACACTAAATGCACACCAGCTACGGGTAAGTATAAGTCTAACGTGAACAATAAACAACACCATAACTTTTATAGACCACCACCAGCAACATTAAAGCATACACTTTGAACACACACGACCACTGTCAAGAACACAATATGTGCTCAAATGAAGGAATATGTCACGCATTACTATCACAAATTTATAGTTTTACTAAAATTATTTGATGTAGTCAAAGTTCGTGCATGGGTTTATACTTGTGTAATTTAGACACACAGAGTAACAGCATCTCTCCCACTGAGCCCCATCATCGGAATGGAAGACAGAGAGGTGTAAAAGTTCTGCCTCGTCTCTGCAATAGTTTCTAGTGTTAAACCTATTGCGAAACTCTCTCTCTCTCTCTGGCTCTCTCTATCGCTCTGTGTGTGTGTGTGTGTGTGCCTTGTCTCGGTCCGCTAGCACACATTATCTGCCATCTTGTTTGCGCGTGTATTTTGACAGTATCCTTGTTTGCCAGGATACGTCTCATCAGGGACCAACAGCATGCCACCGCTCTCCTCCCAGGTGTCAAAATGTTCTTTCCTTCCGACGAAAGTGACGACGTCCTGTCCGTGATTCCGGCCACCGTTATAGATTTAGATTGAAAGGCGCCAACAAGTTCACCCGAGCAGCAAAGCAATCTGCACATTCAGAAATCTGTCACGCTCAAAGGATACCTGGGTGGTAAGAGTGAGCAGGCCCATCACGAAAACATGATAGTGGCGTAAAAAGCACATACTGTACGTACACAAGTCTGTCAGAATGCTGTCAGCGGTGATTGGTGACATTACGTGGATGGAAAATGCCCTTTCTTGTCAGTCAGCAGGTGTACAGCTGAAAGACTCAGTATGATAAAGAGTCACGAGGTCCTTTTTTTTAAAGTAGGGCCATTACAAAACCGCTAGAGGAAAAAATATCGAGATGATGTCAAGGCAGAATTGTTGCCACTTACTGTAACTTTTTCCTTGTCAAAAAATACATTTTGAAAGCCTCATTTGCACGCTAATGGATGTATAATTTTGATTCACTCACTGTCGGTCGTGCCGGCTGATAGCAGCTGCCATCCTAACAAAGACAGGTGTTAATCTTAGGTCTGAATACGAAGGGCTGTAATCTGAAAGCCCCCTTTATGCCATCATTCAATCATAGCCGTGGGGTCGTACCTGTTTTCAAGTGTCTGATATTAATATTACTGCTGTACGTATTTTTTTCAGAATTTATTCTTATAAAGTTTCTCCGCAGTCAATTTCCGACGCTCGCTTTGAGAAACACTAACTGTACTTTATGTTAAGTACGGTTGTCTTCTTTGATCACTTCTCACAAAGCATGTTTGTGTTTTCAATTATTGATGGAGAGTTTTGATTTGAAAAACCTGAATGCTGCTGGTGAGCACAAAGTAAAGCAGTAAATTAAGGTCAGAATGGCACAGCTAAAACTTCTCGCACTCAAAATAAAGGAGAAGGACCTAAGAGAAATATCACTATTGTTACAGAGATGGGACACGGGAGAATAATCATAGAAGGCACTGAAACAGATGGAGAGGCATCTTTAATTGATTCAAATGGTGAGATGAGAAAGCACTACGAAGGATGCACATGCAGTAAGTACAGTACATTGGAAGAAAAACTGGCTGCTCGACTTTAACAGGATGTGATTCATGTCCGTCTAGCAGTTATTCTTAGATTCTATCCTCATCTAGTTTTGTTCTTTTCATTAAAGCAAATGATGACCATGCCTGCACCGCCTCAGTCCTCCCTCCACAAGTCCTCCTGACTAAATGGTGCAATCAATTTATGAATTCCATGGATCCAATCGGGAAATAAACTGGATTATTGTCTGAATAAATGATAAACTTTGAATCTGTAAGAAAGTCTTTGAATTTGAAGAGATTGTCTACTTTAAAGCCAAGAGTTCTGATTTAGAGGAGATGTTGTGTGCATCATTTTTACAGCAATTCTGCACCAGGGCCAAAACAACCCCAAGTCCTTGGTTACTGGCCTCAGTATAAGCTAGAAATGGTAAGGAAATATTGGCAGAGGCCAAGACAGAGGGTTGGATCAGGGAGGATTTTAAATGTATAAATGAAGTCTGACACTACGGGGACTACTGCACCTTCAGCACTTCTGACCTTCCAGCTGGAACACTAATCAACAGGGCATTCAGAGGATGGGCCAGTTTAGCAAACGTATTGTCGTGGGAGTCAGCTACTTTTGAACAGCAGCGATCAACTCAGGATCTGCTGCTACCCTGATCCAGTCGACCACGTGCCCCAGGAATTTCACCAACAGTTTGCACTTGTCCAGCCTCTGCTTCAGTCTGCATCGCCAAAGTTTCTGGAAGACCTCTTCCAAGTCCTGCAAATGGGTAAATGATAAATGTCTATCGCTCTTTTTTCCAAAAAGTTGAATGTTTTGCCTCACATTCACCCATTAATACACACATTAACAACGCCTGCCCAGGTAACCATGCAAGGCCCACTTGTTTGTTGGGAGCAATTTGGGGTCAGGGTCTCTCTCAGGGACCTTTGACATGGAGGAGCAGGGGATTGAACTAGCACCCCATGGGGGCTTGCCTCTTCTCCCTGGTCTGCAACATCCACCATACCCACTTCAATGACACCTCTAGGGCCCACGTTCAGGCTCACATCAGGGGACACCTTCACATCCGACGCCTCCACATGTTATTGTTGGCCCAGTTTTTGGTAGGGTCCTATGGAAACTGCATTGGTGTGAGGATTACTGACTGACAGTGATCCTTCTCCCCTGCACCACAGAAAGAGTTCCATCCACTCCCCAGGTTCCTGTGTCCGGCAAGGCATCCACTAATGTGGGGTAGTCTGCCTGCGAAGGGCCCATGCAAGCCCCATGGAAACACCATGAATCAGCTGTGGTGGCAATGATCCTCCGACAGATCTGTTCCACTCCCACTGCTGGGAAGATACGACAGCATCCCAGGATGCAGCTTTAGAAATCGTGAGTCTTTTTCTGGTATCCAACCTTCGTCAATGTCAAAGGTCATGATGACTCACCCTGAGTATGGGATGCTGAGACCGTTTGCAGCTTTATGGTTAAACAGCAACTGGCCATCACCTTTTTTTTCTGGGCTCTTGTTGGCCCAGGGCTCTCTCATCGGGCACTACAAATACCTTGCTCCCACAAATACAGGGTCACAGTTTAGTCAAGTGGGCATAAAATAGACACGACACACAGCTGTACAGTCCAAAGATAGTTAAAACAATACTAAGACAGTTATTCAAATGACTGAAAAAAAAGCACACACTCAAAAAAAGACAGGCAAAATAAGCTCCTCAAATCACAATATTCTTACGCATGACACTTAAACACTAGCCTGCTAACATCTACGTGCATGTACCACATATACAGGGCATATATACCTAAGAAAATGACATATTTCTGCACCGTGTACATCAACACGGGGTGATCACTGTGAGATTTGCGCCTCATTCTTGTCAACGACACCTTCAAAAGCATTTTGATAGCCCATGAACTTTTCCGTCAGGCTTTTGTTAGCCTACCTGATATTCAAACAGAATCAGTGTCTGCCTCAACAATAATGCCCTTTATACAATATTCAGCATCAGCCGAACCGCAATATCCACTTTGTTGCAAATGTAAATATGAATGTTTAATTTATTTGAATGCGTAACTGTGGTATACTGCTCGTGCATGCAACGCTCATTCATATTTCATTCTTATGAATATGAGAATGCCCTGTGCTCTCTGGTAGCAGCAACGTTGCTATCAGAGGGCTGCACGCACGCGTGTCTGCATGAATGCACATTAACTATGTGATGTAGCAGCAATTCAAAGACACCATCACAGAGAATGAAGACATAAAAGATCTAATCCAATAAGACATCAAAGCTGGAAAAAAAGTTCCTTGTTGTGATTGATATGCCTCGTTTCATCACAAGACTTATTTTCTGGTCAGAATTTGGTATCCCTACGCATCACTGTCTTTTGAAATGTTCATTGTTTTGCCACATTAGTCCTTTGTACTGATCCACAACTGACATGTTTGTTTCCTCGTCGTGCTGCTTCTTTATTTTATTTCTTATTTTTTTCTGATGGATCCAGCCTTCTTCTGTCCCAGGTGGTTTTGACCCTTCTTCCAACTGTCTTACCTTTGTTAAGCGAACTAGCACAAGCAGAGGTGAATCAGACAAATACATAGCTCCATATAATATATGTGGGATCAATAATATGGATTACACGCACACAAAAATACAATAAACAAACTGTCCAACTTCAAACTCGCGACACATTCGCCCTGAGCTCGGATTCAGCCAATATTGATTGAGAATAGCAAACTGGAGTGGTCATCCTTTCACCGATTGCCGGTGTTGTCTAAGATGCTTGCGGCAATGTCCCCAATTTCTGTTCAGACGGAATGAAATGAGAACCAACAACAACAACAACCACCAAATAGAAAATCCCACATGTCTTAATTCACTAAGCCATTTTATGCGATTCACTCTGTAGATGGAAATGCAGTTATTTTAATTTTTTTGCTATCTCAGAAGTTTTCCCAAAATTGGACCGAGAGTTGGACGGCACCGCTGATGAGAAAAGTGTGTTTCTGCTGCGTGGTATTCCACTGACCCTCATATTGAAACTTTAACTGAGAGTTTTCCTGATAAAATGAAAAAAACTTTTTCCTTCCTGTATTGGCCTTTGTCTTTGCCCTCTTCTCCATCCTCTTTCTCTCTCTCTCTCTCTCTCTCTGTTTGTCTGGCAGTAGGCAGGAAAACAACCTGAGTGGGTAGAGCAGATGAACGGGGCAGAGGCCAAGGCAGCACAGATCTGATCCGAGAACAGCAGCTGCCAAGGTACACGCAGAGAGAAAGCAGTGGAAGCTGTGAATGTAAATATAGAAAGATTACAGCAATTTGACATGTATCCCTCCCCCATCTGATTCCATCCTCCATCCTGGAGCACCGAGTATTCGAATCGGCTCTGAGGAGTGCAGCTCTGGGTTAAAGACAAGACTAAACAAAAGTTCTTCGCAAAGTTTTTCAGAAATCAGGGAGGCAATATCCATGTATTTATGAAATTCTTACATTTTAAATAAATATGGGGATATTCAATGAACTTGAAAGTACAGTACAAACCTGTAATAAGCCACGCTTCTGAAATGATCATTAAAGGTGAAGTGTGTATTTATTAATTATCTGCGGTCAGCGAGAAACCCACGGAGAATTCATATCCAGCTCTGCCGCTCTCAGATTGAGACATCAGTATTCACCGTAGCTGTCGTGGTTTCTGAAATCCAAGTTTTTGGCAAAATTCAAATTTGGTTTGCTAATTTACTGGAGAGAAACAGATGTGATCTGCATCAACAGAGGCACCACAGTTGGAGGAAAAAAAGGAGCAAAGCATTTGGACCAAATTATTGTTGAAATTTAACTGTCTAAGAGTTGCAGCATCATCGGCTTGATTGATGTTCAATTTTTTTCACAGGTAGTGTAAGACCATGTTCCCCAAGTTTGCTTACAATAGACTGAGAGCCACGCCCACACAATGTTGGCTGCCAATTATAACAAAATGGTTAATGATTATATTAAATTAATTGGTCAATTTGCCTTGGTCAAGATGTTTCGGCTATTAATTACAAACAGCGAAAAACTGGGCGTGGCCAAAAGAATCCAAGAAAAATTATTTTCACACTATTATAGTAATAGTAATATTATTAGTATATTTAGTATTAGTAATCCTTTAATCTCATTTGTATCGCATATGATACAGAGTCTTGCAATTGTATTAGTTGTGTTTCTTGAGTAAATAAACTGTTCATTTTGGTTGCTCTGTTAGAGAGGAGTTTCACCCAAAACTTATTCTATTTTTCTTTTTTTTATTCTTACATATTCAAAATGTTAAAATGTGCACAATAAAAGGTCACGCACTTTTCTCTGTTTGCATGTTTTATTTGTATTTTATCTTATTAGCGTCTCCTTTATTTAACATCACAACTTGGATTGTCTGGAGACTCGTCTGTGTTCTCAGTGTGAATGAGGTCATCAGTCGGAGGTACGTTGGACTCCTGAGGCATCGACTCCGAGTTAGTACACGCAGGCCAAAGTAGAGTCCACAAAGGTCCACAATAAACAGAAAAATTAGATATGCTGATGTAACCTTCAAATCCACTATATTATGATTATCAAAGTAGTCCAATCCTTCAGGTATACCACATAATGAGAAATAAATTAACACCTCTCACCAGAATTGTTTTCTAATATTGGATGTTTACTGTGGAGTGTAGACACGAGGAGCCTGTACGGAATATAATTAAATGACCTGGCTAGTATCATCTTTTTTTTTATTCATGAGTTTTTTAAAAACACGTTTGTTGTGCGTCTTCATTTCTTTATCACTGCATACTTGGTACATCTTGCAGGAGTCGGTTGAAATGCTCTAAAACCAAAATTATAACTGTTAGAGTTGTCATTATTTTTGCATCTCAATCTGTGTTTTGTTCTTTTATGGACCCTGTAGTGATTTTTTTTAGATGATTTGAGGGAAAATTAAAACTTGCTTCCTTACGCTTCACTCTCAGCCGTAATTGCATAAAACAGAACCGACTTAGGGAAAATTATTTCACGGTTTCGGGCAAACCTGCAAGCAACTTTCCACTTCTTTTGTGCATTGTTATTGATTTTCATCTGCTAGTAGTAGTAGAGGTAGAAGTGTGCATAAGCTGGAAACTCTCACCAAGGGATCAAAAAATACAGCAGAGCAGAGGAAGAGTGCCTGACCACCCAGCGGGCGGTCAGAACCCTTTGCAGTGGCGGTACGTGCTCTGGGGCGAACGAAAGCTCAGGTTTTCCAGAAAAAGAAGAACAAAACAATATGATTTTGTGTTTGATGTTCAGTGACAAAATGAATGTACAAGAGAACAAAGGGATAATAGCCAAGCGTCAACACAAACATCATCTTGTTCTGTTTTGGTGTCATATATGCAAATGAAACTTTCTGTACAACAGCTTGATAAGTGAGACCCAATCACACCACCACCTCCTACTGTTAAATCAGTTGAAGAAACGTATACATTATGAATCATTTTCAGACGTTATCATCAATATTCAGTCAGCGTTCTTTTGTAAGTGGAGAATGCAAATGGGATTTAAAAAGTGCTAATCACACTAATCTATTGTTTAAGCCATCTCGTGGGAGGAAGTGAGTTTATGCGCGATGGGCAGATGGACGCTTGGACCCGGCAGGTGGGGCGCTAGACAGACAGACTGCAGGGAAGGCTCCGCTCCGTGTCCCACAATGCCTTGTCACAGTCCCTTGTGGGATTGCCACCTTTTTTCCTGCTCTCCTTCTCCTCTATATCCAAACACACAGAGCCCAAGCTTTAGGTAGAAACTGAGAAAAGGCAAACGCAGCCATCTGCTGTGTCGGATTTGAGGATTTCCCTGCTGAAATACAGCAGAAGTTCACAGGGGCGAGAGGTGAAGACAGAAAGAAACACTGATACAATGTTTCTTTACTTCTTTCTTGCTATGCTGCCAGAGTTCACATTTCCACCCCCAGTGGGACCACATGTGCTAAAAATGGCTGCATGGCAGTTTTAGTACCAACTACAGGCACAATGTTAAGAAGAGAGAAATGCAGCATGGCAAACACGTTACTGGTAGTCAGTTTGGGTTACTACTGATGCAAAACACTGCTTTTATATTGAAATGACTTTTAGGAGACTGTCATATTACATCAGAATGTCATGATATGAACTCTTAAACTCTTCTGTCAACAAATGGGTTCAGCTACATAAACACTGGATTTCATTTTTAAATGCAAGTGAAATACCCAGTTTATAAACACACCAAAGGTATCAGAATGCATCGTGGAAAAATCTTCATAAAATGATCTTGAATAAAGAGATTTTAGCTTTACATTGAATGGGACTTAAAGTGGGAGGTTATAATGTTCTTTTTTCATCATGTTCATCTTCAATTCACCCCCGATGTGTACATGTATATAAAAGCTTATAAAACATTAAAAGGGCTGAAATATGTAGGAACGGCTTAAAAAGTAAAGGATTTTTGGATTCTTTTTTAATCATAAATTCAAAACCATTCTTATGCCTTTTCTATACGGTATAATCAAATATTAATGATAAATAATGTGAAAGGCAAAGTCCTTTAACTGTGAATTGTTTGTGATAAACTGGACTCAATTACCAATGAATATATCAGTGTTTAAGGGGTAAAAGAAGGCACTCCCCCTCTCTCTGTTTTGTGTGTGTGTGTGTGTGTGTGTGTGTGTGTGTATAGATTGGGAAAAATAGCTTAGTTGGTGTGATGGGATCATTGTCTGTAGCCACAGGTGCACACACACACTCACCCAAAGACTGACAACACAAACTAATTTGATTTCTTTCTTACATAAATATGTATAGCATGAGTCAAGCTGGATGGTGCTGAGTAAACTGTCTGTCTGTCTCTCTGTCTGTCTCTCTGTCTGTCTGTTGGTGTGTGTGTGTGTGTGTGCGCCCAGCCAGGCCCCGATCTCACTGTCACACAGGATAAATAGGTTACATCTTGGTCACCAAATTGGATGCAGCTGTCCAAATCCCATCAGGAATCACTCCTACACACACCCTCAGACGAAGCTCAACCACGGCCCACCACACAGCTGGATTTTTAAAAGTGTGTAGAAGCGATTTTGGAAGACGCAGACGCATCAGAAAATCAGGAGTAGGTAGTGGAGGTAGTTATATTTCTGACAAGATCTACCTAGGATAAAAGAAGACACATTTTATACATGTTAAACTCCATCCTACCTGCTATCATACAAGTGGGGAAATCCTGCACATCTAATATGACATCATCTTGTGAGGCCAGTTGCATTCTGATAAGCCCTTTTTATATCTGGCAAGAGGTGAAACCCTGAGAGGGACTAATCTGATGAATAGGGTGGGCAGCGAGCTCATTCAAAGCTAAAATCAGGACACAGCCAGCAAGTCATAATCACTGAGCGCACAGCAAATTAATGTGGAAAAACACCTCAGGAGTCAGAGTATTTCCATAAATTAATATTACACCACAGCTTGTTTCCTTGTGGGTAAGGCTCAGTATTTCAATCATTGCCTATAAAAAAAAGTAATATAATATAAAAAATAAAAAAAAGTGTCATTTAAGTTCACAGCCGCTTTCCAACACAAGCTGAGCCAAAGTGAAAGACAGTGCGGAGACAACAGAGGACACACGCATTGTGGCAGCACAGGAGATCTACGCCTCTTCCCTGATAGTTACAGAGGGAAATCATTCAGGTGAACAATTCATCAATTTGGTTGTGTTTAGCCCATTAAGGCAGCAGCTCCAGGTGGTGGTGCCTGATTTACTGCTGTTAATTGATCAGGCAGACGTGTGTTTAAACCCCACGTTCAATGCAAGCGCCATAGATGTTCGATTGATTTTGCCGAGTGATTTGCCACTGGCGGGGATTTCTTCCTCAAAGACAAGGTTGCCAGGGCAACCGCCTCAGGTTAAGATGAGTTCAGATCTCAGGTTTTGATTCCCGTGGTTGCATTTGAGATGTTGGTATGAGAGTGTGTGCGTGAATGCTTTTGTAGCTATATTTCTATCCATAAAGTATGGCGGCGCATACTTTTTATTCTTTTGTTCAATATAGACGGATCAGACTGTCAACCCGCTCTGCATTACCACTCTCAGTCACCAGCCCCTCCGGTAATCCACCGAACCTACACAATATTGTTCATATGCAGCAACTACACCTGCAGCTTTCGTGGAAAGTTGTGTCAGCAGAGACAGCAGGCAAAAGTATTTACCAGATTTAGCAATCTGGTGGCAAAACTGATTTTGCAATCTTTTCACGCATTTGTTGTCATATCCGCATAAGTGTGCATTAGCGTTCGTGTGAGTGAATAGAAACTCGGAGATAAAGAATGTTGTGCATGTACATAAGTGCTGCTTGAGTGCATGATGGGTACTTTTGTTCCCTCATGGAACTATTGCTTACCTTATCGTGAAGACACCGGTGTGTCATTGAGACAATCA
>OMNV01005974.1:1451-18484 GCA_900303265.1 Brotula barbata
GAGAGGAGAGGCAAGGGGAGGAGAGGAGAGGAGAGGCAAGGGGAGGAGAGGAGAGGAGAGGCAAGGGGAGGAGAGGAGCTCTGTCATCTGATACATGTAGAGCAAATCTGAAATAACCTAAATATAATGCCAAATACGCCACGCGTCTCTGAAACGGATCACAAGATGTGTCAAGGAAACATGAAAACAAGAAGATCTAGAACCAAATGTCGATTTACCACATGACTGTTTTCAGATCTCTCTCTCTCTCTCTCTCTCTCTCTCTCTCTGTCTCTCTCTCTCTCTCTCTAGTAAAATCTGACTGGTTTGTTTGGGGCACATGTGTTGAATCAGCAGCAAGTATGATGAACCAACGTAACGGGTTAATGAATCGTGTCTGTGCACACAGGCATACAAACACACACACACACACACGTATTTTGCTGCTTGACACATTGACGCTTTGTGTTTGTGCGTTCCAAAGTGCTTTTCTCCATAAAATGTCACTTGCTTTTGCTGCTCAAATGTTTAATATCTAAAAATACTGCCTTCAGTGATAATTATGAACAGACAATACAACAGCAGAGGCCACACACAAACAAAACACATGAATAAATACAGTTACTTTGTAAACTTGAGAGTGTGTGTGTGTGTGTGTGTGTGTGTGTGTGTCTGTTGCCAATTAAATGCCAGACATGGGACGGGGAGTGGTGGTGGACAAATCGAAAGCTGTCGATTATGTGTGTGAATATACGTGTGTGTGTGTGTGTTTGTAGTTTAGCGGGTGTGTGAGCTTCTCTTCTAAAGACACACAATTAAGCTTAATTTTTAATGAATATTAATGGAATTAACGTCAGATTTGGTGGAGATGTGCATCTGCCAAGGTGCAGGGGAAAAAAGGGATGACTAATTCATTTGGTAGTCATGAGGATAGCGGCAGGAGACGAGCTGCGTGGGGAGGGGGAGGTGGCGGAGGAAGTATTGATGGAGAGGAAAGGAAGGGGACAGAGAAGGAAGAGTGATGGATGAAAGGACGGAGTGTGTGTAGATAGAGAGGGAGAAGACGAGAGAGGCCAGTGCGGAGATGTAGGACGAGGGAGCAGTCAAGACACAGAAGGGGAGATAAGGAGGGAGGGAAGATTGGAGCAGAAAATATTGAAGAATATAACCATAATGAGGACAAAAGGGAGGAAGAGCAGAGGAGAGATGGATGAGAAACAAAAAGGAGAGAACAGGGATGTCAGAGGGAGCGATAGATGATGAGAAATTATTTGACACCATAAAACGAGAGCCAATCAGGATGCCTATGGGGGATGTGTGACCAATAACACTGACATCTGCACACACAGTTTATAAAAGCGAGATTGCCCAAAGCAGACAAATAAGATCAAATAAAGACGATGCTGAGGCATACCGAAGTGATCCGCATCTTCCCGCGCTGTTAAAAAAGGAGGTCGAGAAAGATGTCAGCCAAAAACCAAGCTTCTTAACGGCTGTGGATTTCGCCTCGGCTGCATTTTGCCGTGTCAAGTGGAGGCATCAAATGCGCTGCACGCTGTCATGTCAATTTCTCTGCTTATTTTCCAAGTCAGGCAATCAAACTCACAGAGGCAAAGCGAGCCAGCGTTTCACCTGGAATGTGACGTCGAGTAGAGAGATTGCTGTGCAACCAGTGAGAAAAAGCCCAGTACATGATTTTTAAGCATGATCAAATTGTTACATGGGTTTAAAATGGAAAGGATTAAAATAGAAAGAAGGAGGACCGGAAACAAAGATCAAAAAACGCAGAGTGTCCACTGAGTGGTGCTACAGTAGAGGGCTAAAAAAGGGGAGAATGATACTCTCCATTCATAGAGAAAGCACCTCCACATGGGAATGACAGCCAGGGTCCGCCCAAAGACTCTTCAGGGGCATCGAGTGGCCCGTACCAGGACTAACACTTCACAGTCCGACCATAAATGACGACTTCACAAATCAAGGTCGGAATCGCACAAAAATTGACACGAAATCACTAAACGCCTATAGGTAATTTTTTTTCTATGACTCATATTTTTTGGTGTGTCGGTTTTGTTTTTAGTCTCAGCTTTTTCCTGCTGAGCCAAGACAAGTTCATTTCTGCAGCACCATTGAGACACAAAGGCAATTCAAAGTGCTTTACTAAGGCATAAAGACATTAAAATTACTGCTTACAAATCAGATGATTTAACAGACATTTAAAAGGAAAGCATAAAAGTCAAAAAAATATGAAATGGAATAAAAGCAGTGAAAAATCCCTTTAAATGATCAGTTTTACTGCTGAATAAATTTGATTCAATGGCTCCTCTTTTCAACGTTGAAGTATCTTAGAGATATTTATTTATTATCGATCAACATTGACGTATGTTGAGTGCTCTTCCTCAATCATTCACGAAAGGCATATTATGACCAGCATCATTTTCCTCATCACTTAAGAATCTCTTTAATTCAGGATTTATCTTATCTGCCTGAAGAAGAAGAAGAAGAAGAAACTTATGTTGTCATTGTCATGAGTACAAGTCAATTTGTTCTCCACATTTGACCCATCCTAACGATGATGAACTAAAGCCAAAGGCTGCACAGAAAGAACAGCATGGGATTTGAACCAAGGACCATCTCCATGTGAGGCGACAGGCAACATTTAGACTCATTATATGGAATGTTGACCGCCAGAATGAGCTCAGTAGAACAAGAATAAAGAGAATATTGAGCCGATAAACTGTTTACCTGCCGCGTCCTGCCCAGACCGGCCTCCTGTAGGGGGTGCTGTTCTGCACTAACGCCTGAATTGAGACCTTGCGCACGTTTCCAGCTTCGAATTTGGATATCGACACGTTTCAGCCTTCCAAAACCGTTCCCTCTTCCCAGCTGACTCCCGTTCCTGAGTGGCTGAGATTAACACGGTGCTGCGTTATTGATTTACGTCGGCGTAAAGCCTCTCCGGCTCTATATATTACACCACATTCAGCAGTCATCTATTCAATCAAATCTAATATTACACTGCCTCTCCACACAGCTGTCTAATAGCATTTAACTCAGTTTGATTCCTGCATTCCCTCATGTACTTCAAACGCTTTCCCTCATTCCTTTCTACTGCGCCTGGATGAAATGTTTTGAAAAGCACGGAGGATGAATGAGCGTGTCTGCGTGCATGCCGGTGCATGTCTGTGTATGTATATGTGGAAGTGTGTGAGTGTGTGTGTGTGTGCAAAGACAGGATTAGTTGTGGCCTAAGGCTTAAGGTATGGAGTGGAGTGTATTTTAGAGGCTTCTAAATTAGCTGGGAAATGGGATTTTGAGACAATGGACTGGAAAACACTCAAATGAAAGGATGCACTCGCAGCACTCCTTCATTTGCCTCTGATGTTCTCTCCCTCGCTTTTTTGCCATCGCTCCTCCTCTCACCTTGCTCACTCTCCCCTTGCCCCCTTTAGTTTCCCTGTCTTTCTTCTCATCCCTATTTCCCTCATTCTGTCCTCCCCTCCCTCTCTGTGCTTCTCTCTCTCGCTCGCTCTCTCTCTCTCTCTCTCTCTCCGTCCGTCCGTATTACATTTGACAGTGATGATGTAAGAATGTCAGTGTAAACAGTAGTAGTGAGGCTAACCTCATTTTGACCCACTTAAAACGGAAATCCCCTCGAGTGCACACATGCACTCGTGCGCACACACACACACACACACACACACACATTACACACGCATATGCCTGAGTAAATATTGGACTTGCGTCTGCAGCCTCTCGTCTGCTCTTCATTGTGTGATACTGTCCGTCCACGTGGAGTGTGTTTTCACTCTGGTAGTGTAAATATTCCTCCACCTATCAGACATCAACGGTTCGTTATTTACTTGCGAAAGTGTATTTGTGTGCAAGCTGGATTTCTGCTTCAATAGGAGGATTTCGGTCGGTGTAATCAAAGTTTGGCGTGTTTGTACTCCCTTTGATAAACACAAATACAGGGCCTGTGTTTTTGAATAGCACCCATGTTTGTTTGCTGTGGCCCTGCACTCACCCACACACGTATGATTCCGTACGTGTGTTGGTCCGTTCATCCATTCCCAGGATTGCAAAATTTGTTAACACGCTTTTACTCTCCAACGTTCGAGTCAGAGAGTCACAGAAAGTCTGCTGTCCGTGCTCACGTGGCCAAACGTAATAATCCGTATGATAACCTACGGAGCGTATAAGCAGCCTATACTCACGTCCCTGCTGTGGAGTCAAAACAAAGGAATTAGGAGTTTATTCCTCACAAAAACTTTGAGTCATGAATCCACATCCTGACACAGAACATATTAAATACTTTGCTTGACATTTCAAATTAAACATTGTCTGTATTTTTAAAATTGGTGCTTCGGTGATTTAATTGGCTAATAATTGCAATGTGGGTTTAAAGGTGCGACTCTAGGGCGTTTAAGGTCATTACATTACCTTTTGTTAATAATGAATGAATGAATACATTAACTTTTTGTGTTCCTGTGTGCTGAATATGTGCATAGTAATTATAAAAAAAATGTTTAATCTTAGTGAATTGATGCGTATTCAGATTTTTAAAAGATTCTGTGCAAGGTTTGAATTTACTGTGATCAAGCGCTGATGCGCAAATTATGACTTTTAATGTATTAGTAACATCATTACATACATAATACATCTATGTAGATGACAACTTCTTCTTTCAAGCTTTAAACCCTCAAACTTCAATAACAACCAGTAGATATCTTTTGGAAGTAAAATCTTGAAGTCACCGTCTATGTCTGCGTGTGTGTGTGTGCGTGCGTGCGGGTGTGCGTATTGCTCACGGTTGTGTGGAATCGCATGCCTGTGATCTCTCACCTCGTCTCGCCGATCGGTTATCACTAATCTTTCCACTCAGAGCTCTTTAACAAGTTGCCATTGTGCCGCCGACGCTTAACGTGATGGAGGAAGGACCTCCGTGGTGAATGAAAAGGAGACGGCGAGAGCGGGAGAGAGAGAGAGAGAGAGAGAGAGAGAGAGAGCAGACAGAAAAGACAGAGAGAGAGGAGAGGGGGGGCAACACCTCTGACAATGGGGAGAAAATTGGTTTACACTGGATAGGCCTGTGATTACAGAGGGAAAGAAAATGACTTTGATTGAACAATAGGGCTGTGTGTGTGTGCGTGTGTGTGTGTGTGTGCGTGTGTGTGTGTGTGTGTGTTTGGAGTATTAGTGGGAGGTTAGTTCAGTATTTGGTTGAGATGAAGCGGTTGTGTTTGGTTGTTTTTCTGTGTGTATGTTCTTTCTTTCTCTCCCTCTTAGTACAGAAGACTTTTCTAATAATGCCGTTGTAATTCTTTTCATGATACTTGAAGGATGTTGTTTTGACTTTCTTCAGCTTTTAAGGAAAAAAAATAAATGTATTTGTCTGATATTGCTTTACAAGGCCAACTTCAATACCAATATTTGGAAGTAAACAAACTCTGTTTGAATTCTTTTCTTTTTTACAGACATTATTTCTGACTTACACACTCTTACATTTATAAATACACTCACAGATTTCCGTAAAGTGCAGTTGAAAAAAGAACTCAAACGTATTACATAGTTTGTGATTCAGTGTGTAAAAGATTTCTTTTTCGATCTCCCTATAGGAGAATCAGCAGGAGAGCTACAGCAGCAGGGGTCCTGCCCCAGGGAATTCTGGGAAGTCCAACAGCGAGGACGGCATCTCGCAGGACCGCCCATCCAGTCTTCCGGTGAGTGACTGACACTTTTAAACACAGGGAAGGAGCAGACACATACGGGACAGCGTTGGTCAGGACACAGACCTTTGCTTTGGCGTCCCCCGTGTCCCCCTTTGTCTCACATCCCAGGGACGCATGCATCATTTCAGAGCCTGTTTTGACTGGCACCCATGCTAAAGGCCATTAGTATTAGCCTGTGGTACACTGAGCATCATTCCAGGGTACACACACATACGCACACACATGGTCCCCATCACACAAAACCATATGCACAGACACAGACATTATTACAAACACACACTTTCACACATAGAAATACACACACACACACTGACTGTTGGCATTTGGATGAGCTTAAAATCATTAAGCAGGTTGACTGGAGGAGTAATTGAGAAGAAATGGTGGTGCCAGGCAGGCAGATTTGTGAGGGGAGCGAGAGAGAGAGAGAGAGAGATGTGTGGGCTTCGGTCTTTTGGCTAAAATAATCAGTTTTTATCTCTCCTTGGTTTCTTCCGTCCTCACTCCTCGGCACATTGAAGTATAGAATAAATAGACATTTGCAAATGATTGCAAATATTGGCCCGACTGGAGATGGGCGGTGTTTTAGCGTAGCGGATACTTCTGAGCGGCCTCGACAGGAAGGGATGTAAGTGCAAGAAAAGCTAAGTTAAGTGTGTGAGCTCCCGTTAAGACGCGGCACGTAACGGACATGTAGACTGCATGCGTACACACATATCACGTGTGTGTGAAGTGTGTCTCCCTTTGTTCATTGGTTGTCCACGCGTGTTTGAAATGAGTTTCCCTCTACGCGTCTCGCTCAGACACACACACACACACACACACACACACAGACACACACTCTCTCTCTTGATGTTTTCCTTCATAACATACTAATACTATGTCATCCACTTTATCTTGCCGTTTCCTCTTTTTCCCTTTCATTCTCACCCCCCTCCCGTTCCGTCTCTGTCTTTTTCTCTAAAGCAGCATCATGAAAGGTTTTCCCCCTCGTGCTCTAAATGAGAAATTGCCTTGATGTATCAGTGAATCCAGAGTGAGAGAGCAAGGCGAGGCGAGGAGCCGCAGTCGCAGGGGCCAATCCATTTGAATCCCCCCCTCAGCACCACCTCTATCACCCTGTATTCCCTCACCACTTTAATCCAGGCCTTTTACCCCTTGGGGGTCTCTGTGTGTTTTCACATCCCATCCAAAGCGCGTGGCTTGCCGAGATCCTAATCGGCGGCGAGTTTTGATGAGAGAGCGACAGAGGGAGATAGATAGAGGGGGAGAGAAGGAGAGAGAAATTGCTCAGCGTTTGCCAGGCTCTTCTAGCAAGCTGTCACGGCAGAGATGTACCCCCTCCCTCCCCCCTCTCTCTCTCACTCTCTCGCCGGCTTTTGATGTCAGATCTAAAGCTGCTGTCATCTTTTTTTCCCTTTCTCTCTGTCAGGAAGGAGGGAGCGCGGGTCGGCAAAGTGTCATGTTGTTGTTTTGGGACGAGTCTGCTGTGTGATGCGGCAAGATTTTTGAAGGGAGACCAAAGGGAAACTTGGTTTAGTAACTTATCAGAAATGCTAGTCACGGTGCCCCTTGGGCCCTTTAAAATGTTATGTATTGGAGATACAGCGCGCATTTCAAGTTTTATCTTTGTGTTTGCATTGTCAGCGACAATGCTTAACCAAAGCCATTTGCTAAATTCTGCAATAAGTAAAGAACAATGACTGCCAGCGTTTTTAATGACTTTATGTAATGACGAGTTTATGCCACAATAACAAGCACTTTTATTAAACGGCTACTCACCGAAAAAATAAATAAGTGCACGTACTACATTACTGAATTGATTTTAGTAGTAATTACAGGCCTCCGCTGGGGAAAATACTCCCACTGGGATAACTCTGCTGTTATTCACCGCTAGCCTAGCAATTGTGCTATCTAAACAATGGCAGCAGAGTTTAGCCTAGCAGCTAGCAGTGGGAGCAGTCTATTTAAATTGCAGGTTTACATGAAATGTAACATTGTGAATGTGACATCTTTCGTCACGTAAACGTGGATGTCTTGCAGCTTTTCAATTTGAAAAAAGAGACTTGTCCTCTTGTGGGGTAACGACAAGAGGGCAATGTTAGGGAACGCTGACAAATCTTGGCGTAGTGCTACAAAGTAACCCTGTGAAAACGGTTTGTGCCCAGATCACTCATTAAAAAATACATAGAGTTCATTTAGTACTGCATGATAAGAATGTGTCCACCTGAGCAGGAAATAAGGGAATATTTTGTTTCAGTTTTGACACCAATTAATCATTATGCTTATATTTCCTCATAGTTCTGTGTTAGAGAGGTATTTTCTGAGCGTACGGTATTATTTATGTTGATGACGTCGACGTTTACAGCAGCTTTTGAATGCATGGCTTCACTCCGCCGTTAGCCTTCACAGCCTGATTTTTACTGAAGACTTCTTGTTTCACTTCTAACAGACGTTAGACGTTATGTTCGCTAGCTGAGCCTGTTCCTCCAGTTCCTCATTCTCCAAAGATCATCTATTGAAAGATGGACCTCACATGATTCTCACTATTAAATAGGACACGCATTACTGCCAAAACCTCAAGGTCTATAAATACCACAAGAACATTGATACGCTTCTACTACTATGACCACAACTATGACTACTACTATGACTAATAATAATTATTATAATTGTAATGAAAATAAATTAATTGGTTATAAATAAATAAATCTATAAAGGTATCCAGATTTAGATTTATTTTCCCGATTGTGTAATTGCCTGACTTTTATTTTTGAAGAAACTGACAAAAACATAGAAGAATGGACTATGGCACAATATTAACAAGTGAAAAAAATACAAAATTTGGTTACTTCCCTGAGCCATTTTTGTTGCAAAATTGGTTCAGAGTTAACCTGCTGAAAGTGCTGATGAAAACATTTGAATACAAATCCATTATGCCTTTGTATAAAGCACTGAGACCCGCAAATAAATTGTATATTACCTGAGAGACGGATGTGAATATTAATTGTGGATATTAGCACATAGTTAGGTTGATTTTTGTTTTGACATATTAGAACTTTATATAATCCCGTTGACATCGTTTTTCATTAATATGCATGGTAATACAGGTTAATGAAATGTTACATGTTGATGACTTGCTGGGTCTTCGTTACTAAACTGGACTGCGTCTTTGTCAACGGATGACATGTTTGCTGCCTTGCTATTTTTACGTGGTTGACAGTGACGTTTCTGCTAGACAATAAAATAAGCAGAGTGAGCGCTCTGTTTTTCCCCGTCTCTGTAGCGGCCTTCACCTTGCTAAGCCAAGCCAGTTCCTCCAGTGCCACAGTGAGGTGAGGAGCCGCGCTTTCATACAACCCTCCCCTCCCCTTTTACTCCCTCCCCGTTCCAGTCACTACATGTTCCCTGCTCTCCGGCGCTCCCTTGACAGCCTGCCAGGCTGCCGCGCTGCCTGCAATCCTCTGGGACATGGGAGAGGATGGCCAGCCATGTGGAAAGACAGACAGGGAGAGAGAGAGAGAGAGAGAGAGCTGGGAAGATGGGGGTGAAGAAAAGGATGTGGAAGGGAGTGAGTGAGTGAGTGAGAGAGAGAGAGAGAGAGAGAGAGAGAGAGACAGAGAGAGAGAGGGCGTGAAGCGGTGAAGTGAAACGTGGTTATCTTTTTGTCACTTGTTCAGGGTGAGAGATGTTGAATTCAGGCTAGGGGGTTCCGACAGCAGCATGTTATTCACTCTAACACGCATACACACACACATACATACACACACGCACAATTATTCTTGTATGCCTTTCAGTGCTCATTTGCCCTCCTTGACTTATTTTCCATCAGACAAAAGAGAAAATTCAGAAACACCTCTCTCTCTCCACTCTCTCTCTCTCCTCTCTCTTTCTCTCTCCATTTGCTTTCTCTCTCCCTCCTCTCACTCTCTCTCTCCCTCTCCCTCTCCCCCGTGTCCACCGTGCCCTCCTCTGTTTTTCCGAGTGTTAGGTCATGAATGATTGACAGGGCACAGCTGGAGCGGCCTGCTTCCATTCCCTCGTTCTCACTCTAACCACACACACACACACACTCTCAGATACACACTTTGATACACATCCTGTTCTTTGCATAGTTTTGTTGAGTGTTTGCGTGCTCTATCAGAGCAAACCAGCTAGGCTGCCTATATGTTTGTGCTGTGCGTTCTCCGTCTCTCCCTCTCTCTTTCTCTCTCTCCCTCTCTCTTTTCCCCACTGCTGTGTTGTATTTTATTTTCTCCAGGCAGACGGACAGGCCAGCAGGCAGCACAGAGTAATGTCATCCAGCAGGGTTAGATTCAGCCTCCACATTAGCGCACAGAAGGGGAGGGGTGGGAGGAGAGCGGAAAAGGAAATAAGGAGGGTGGGAGGGAGAAAGAGAGAGAGAGAAAAAAGAGTGAGAATCAAGAAACCAAAGAAAATTCAAGAAAAATGGAGAGGCAGGGAACAGAGTGATGACAGAGAGATAGAAGATGGGAATGGACAGAAGAATATGGTTCCATTATACATGATTACGTGTGTGTGTCATTTGAGTGTATTGACAGATGTTTATGGAATTTTTTGTGGAGATGGAAATTTTTGGCCGTTATTTCTATATACAGTATATGGCGTATATAAAACTATTGTCCATGTAGTCATTGTCATATAGTCAACACATGTAAAACGTACATTTTGTACTGCAATTGAAAATGAGCTTGTAGCTAATACTGTCACAATACATTTATTGTCAGTCCCGTCACAAACAAACAAATAGATAAATGAACACATAAATGGCCACCAGTGGATCAGGTGGTCAGAAATGTATTTTCAGACTTATCCTGTGTGTCTGGGAGGCCTACAAATATGGAACTACCACTGTCACTTAGTTCCATAGCTTCCACATAGCTTCCAGAGCTACGTTGCTCCATCCAGAACAAATGCACCTTTATGGAGAAATCAATGTCCATTATCGTCTCCTGGACTAATAAAGACAGTGACATCATTCATACTATAATTAGAGTTATCAAGTGATTAAAAAATTCAATGACAGTCCTAATTACAATGATTCAAAAAAGTAATATAATGAACTCAAGTGTATACACGGTGCATTTTTGGCCTTGGCGCTCTGAGTTCTTGTTTTTTGAAATATGTTGTGTCCTCCCAATTTGCGGCCATGTTGAACACATGTATTTCCAGGCGTATGAGGTATGTGCTTTATATACACTGTATGATTCTTGAGTGTGTGGACGAAGAGAGGGTAGGAGAGGAGGTGAGAAATGCAGAGAGACTCGGAGACGAGATGTTCTCTGGACATGGTCGCCTATTCTTAGAACAGACAGCAGCAGTGTTGAAGGCCACAGCAGCTCCCTGCCACTGGTATGAAGAACACATAGCAGCTCTGAGAATAGGACAGACGGCTCGTCTGAAGCCAGTTTCACTCCGGAAAGTTCGTGCAAGGTTCACGGTCCTCACGCCATCGCACCATCATCATCGTAAACCCACAGCCGTGTTCGCTTCTCAAAGGAATTAACGTTAAATGCTTGTAGCGTTTGACACAATTTTATAATTCATGATATATTTGAGATCTTCATATCAATCCGGACGCCTTTTTCGCCCGCGCCCTGTTCATTGTACACTTACACATCATCACATTCATGTAAAATGCAGACAGTCCATTTTCCCGTCGGTGTGCCGGCCTGTTCTTCTTCGCTCCTCATGAATGATTTAGCAGGCACGCACAGTTTCAGGTATAGGTGCAGTATTTGAGCCTCAGAGGCAGGAACTTGGCAGCATGTATTTCACAGTTCATACAGTCGTGGAACAAATCATGGAATTTAGAAATTGTGTCTCCCACGTTGGGAAAAGTCAAACACGCTTGTGGAACAACGAAAGATGTGTCCTTCTTCTAATTTTTAAAAAGTATTTAAATGAACTGTTAACAATTTCAAATTCCATCAGGGGTAATTGGATGAGAATGAAGATGGGTCAACTCTGGTGTTGATGCCTGTTACCATAGTAACATGGTCTCAGGTCATCTGTTGGCCACTCAAAGCTCTTGAATGATGAATGATGCGGATGTATTGGTGGTAAAATGTAACAGCGTAACATGTTGACTATCACAAAAATGATATGTAAGGTCGTCGTTTTTGTCAAATGCCAAACACAGTCGCTTCGTTTTTCAACAGGTGGAAACATTTTAAAATGCCACAATTAGAGTTAAGATTAAAGTATGGAAAGGTCTTGAAAATGTCATGAAAATTCACTTGTTGAATTCCAAATTATCCCCTGGCATTTTGTCACAATTTAAAAAAAAAGAAGTCATCCTTGCTTAAATTTCCAAGAAAGTGAATTCACCTCTGACCTTATTCAAGTAAACCTCATTCACACTCACGCTCCTTTGTTTTAATTCAACACGTTTGTTTTGAAGAATTTAGACCATTTCCATCTTGCGTCATCTTGAATTTTGGCCTGTCGTGAAAAACCTTGAGATTCCACTCTGAATCGGTGCTGTGCTGTAAGGCGCTTTGGGAATGCTGCTGTCCTTGAGTGGACGATCCGGGTTCTGGACTTCAGCATTGTCAAGCATCTGCACTGTTGAGGTCCTTAAGCACAGCACTGAGTCCTCGTCTGAAGCTGGCTCTGCAGTCTCCAGCGTCCCCTGTGGAGGACAGATCCACAGAAAGAGAATTTCCCTATAGGGATCAATAAAATGTGTTTTTTTCTTGCTTGAAGGCTTGTATCTCGTGGCAAACTTTGATGGCTCCACACTGTTCTGCCCGACGGGAATCGTGCCGGCCAGTGTGGTGTTAAAGCTAAGTGATAACACAGCAGTGGGAGGCTGGGAGGAGGAGAGAAGCTCCTCGGATGTGGAGGAGCCCACGTTCGGCCTGACAGGCAGAGCAGAGGGCTCATATTCAAGCTGTGACTGAGTGTGTGTGTGTGTGTGTGTGTGTGTGTGTGTACGTACGCTCACTGACACCGGTTTACTCATGCATACATCCCCAGCGTGTGACTGACTTTATGATTTGAGAGTGAGGGGGAAACGGAGAGGAATGAACTTGGTTAAGAAAACACCGGCCCGGTTCCACTGGCGCCTCTCCACTGGACAAAGACGAGGAAGAGGAGGAGGAGGAGGTGAGGGAGCGAGGGATTGACCCTAGAAGGAGAGAAATGTTCCTCCTGCCCATCTTTTTTTATCCCTTGCCCATGAATTCTCCTCCTCCGGCCCGGTGTCTTTTATCAACCTTTGTTTCGGTCTCTTCCTTCCAGCAGATTAGGAAGATTATAGTTCAGACAGAGGACAAAAGAGGGCATCAAGTGAGTGAGAGTGAGAGAGATGGAAGTGGGTGGGGGTTGGGGGTAGTGGTTTCCACCAACACAACTTGTTCACCGTTTTAAAAGAGTCTGATGTAAAAGTCTGTGTGATCAAAATTAAGAGATTTCCGTTGTGACAGGAATTTAAACCAAACTACACGTAAGTGGTGTGTCAGGTTTGTGTCACAGTAGCCTTTGTGTTGCTGTGGATGCATAATCTGGGATTGATGTTTCCACGTGTCACGTCCACCCGAGAATCCGTAGGAAGCTCCTGCAGGTGAAAAGCGGCAGGTGATGACATCACGTGTCATAGAGGAAGCTGCCTGCTCCAAGAGGGGGGCAAACAGAGACAAAAGAATGAAAACTAAAATGTTCTACTCATTAGTGAATGCTGTTCATATGGTCAGGATATGATTTACATTATTCTTGATTTCCAGCATACGAGAAGAAGACATGGCTGTTCAGGGTTGATGTGATCTGACATACAGTATATATGTGATATGCTGTGTGTGTCGTTTTTGCCTCTAACTCCTAAATCATCATATAAATCTGCAAACCTCTACTAATGCCCAACAGCCATCCCACCCCTCCACACCCGATATAGATACAGACTTCAACCATTGTTACCTTGAAATCCGTTCTGTAAAAAAGGTTCATCATGCAGATTCATTGCACCGCCGTGTTGTTGACTTTATCTTCTCCTGGATCTTTATCAACAGTATAACTCTTGAAACAGCTTTACGCCTCTTAATCTAGATCATCTTCAGCTTCGTATGGGTGTTAGTTGTTTCGTGCATGACTCATTTGTGAATATATAGTGATGCTGTAAATGCAACCCTTGATTTTAATCCACCAGATGCGGATCAGTATTGAGATCTGGGCTACATTTCACTTATTAATCTGACTATTTGGTGTCTTAGTTTTGAAGATGTAATCACGGTCACTCCAAAAAATGCTGACAAAAACCTTATCTTCAGACTTTTGCATTATGTGAGCGCGTGCTTGTGTGTGTGTCCGAGTCCTTTGCAGCAGGAGCAGTGTCTGTATTTTACTGTTTATTTGTGTGTTATGGGGACACAAAACACACCTCCCTACCATCCTCTCCATTTCACCACAGGACAGTCCACACTGCGTGTGTGTGTGTGTATTTGTCAAAGCTTCAGCTTGGGATGTTGGATACACACAGTAAATAAACATGACACACTGTGCGTTTTAGTAGTTTGAGACGTTCCGTCCTGTGTTTTGCTTACCGTACAATCATGGCTTGGTATTGATTTTCAAAGATTGATGAAGCTCAGTGAGGGCATTACGCTGCTAAATTGATCTCCTCAACTGCTTCCTTGATATATAGATCTCATTCTTAGCCATAACGTCCGATATCCCCTTCTGGCTGCCAGACCGTCGTTTATAAACGGCGATTCTCTGTTATCGCATGAATATTTAAATGAACTGTTAAATTGGTTTTCTAATATTGAGCCAATCAGGCCTCAAGACGGGAATGATCTGTTTTATGTTCATAGGTTGGAGATGGGAACATTCTGTTTCTCAGCATATGAAACTGGAATAATATTCACCTTCTCTGTGGATAACAAACATTTGGTGTAAAATGCTATCAGCTCAGGTCGATGGTGTGGTTGTATTGCTCTTTTTGCGACCCCCACTCTTTCCCTCCCCTCCTCCAGACACATTCTTTCTCTCCTTCCCCCTCTCTGTCCCCCGTACCCTCTTGCTCCCTCTTTCCCCGAGCTCCAGTCCACCACGTCTAACCTTTCTGGGTTTATTTTTATGTTTCGCTCCGGATGCCTGGCTTCACAGCACAGCTTGCCCGCCAGGGACGGAAGGAAAGAAGGAGGCAGCCGGTAGAGAAACGGAGGGGAGGGATGGAGGGAGGAAGAAAGTAGCAGAGGAGGAATATTCTGCCATCACCACGGCTCCCTCTGGCTGCCGGGAGGCTGAAATTACATCTGACTTTGAAGTTAGAGGGTGCATCACCGCCAGGGTTGCTATAGCGACGGGATGTGTACGTGTGTATGTAAACTCCTTGGGAGGTTTATTATGCACGATACACACTGTGACTTGTCCTGATGGCATTACAGTCTTATTATTAATCTACTCTCATAAGATACCTGTGCTTTAAGGATCCACACACACATGCTCACAGTCACACATGCACATAATGCTGAATTTGCGCACACACACACACACACACACACACATACACACACACACACACACAGAGAGACAAGCCACATTTAGTGCATTTCACAGCTGGATTCAAACTTCATGTTGCGCCTTTTAAAGATTAAGATAAAGTTTCCCCTCTCATTATCTTTGAGAAGGTTTAGCTGACTGCACACTGTGCTTAAAGGCAAAAGCACAAAAACATGCACGTGCACGCACGCACACACACACGCACTCATGCACTTTTGTTCCGATTGCAGATAGCTGTGTTTGTGTTGTTTGAGCTGCTGCTAATATTCCTGTGAGTCCTGGAATATTAATGCCTTTTGTTTCATCAATTTTTCTGAGACGGAGGATGGAAGGATAGATAGATAGATAGATAGGATAGATAGATAGATAGATAGATAGATAGATAGATAGAGTTGGATTGGAGGGATGGAGAGGATGAAAATAATGTTCCATTAATGCAGAGCCAGGCTCTCGCTGAGGGCCCAGCGCCAATCTGCATCTCCCCACAGTCTGCCTGCTATACATTTTTCATGAACGCTGAGCGAGAATTAGCGACGGATTGCTGCTGCAAATCGCTTCTCCTTGATCGGGGGCCGATAGAGAGAGAGAAAGAGAAAGAAAGAGATGGAAGGAGAGGAGGGAGGAGTTAAGGGAGGAAGAGGATGGAGAGACGTAGAAGCAGAGACAAAAGGATGCTACGCCAGAGTCTGTGGATGATGCCTCCACATGCTCGTGGTGAATAAATGATCCTTTGACGTCATAGGTAGCATCTTCGGCTCCACTGTCATGTGATTCATCTATCGTTATTTGTAGGGTGCGATTCCATATATCAGAAATCTTTAATTTCCACCAAAATTGCAACTGAATGCAACACAGTTTAATTAATTACACTCCGAGTGGAGTACAATGAATATTAAAACCTTAGATCTCAGGCATAACGAACCTATCCATCACGCAAGTACAAATATAACTAATAGAACTATAACAAACACATACGAGTCAAAGATCACAGAATATGGAAATGAAATGTTATTAATGTTATAAACTTTGCTTTTGTGCGTTGCGCCACGCATTGTGATCATACACTGACTAATTACAACTAATTAAGCTCCAACGGCAAACTTAACCGAAGTTCCGAGCTTATAAACAACAGCGTCTGTCGAGCACAAACACAGAAACAACAGCGAGAAACGACAAGTGCTCATTTACACACTCGGAGGATGGAGAGAAGGAGAGGAATGGGCCAACATAACGGTAATGTTACGAATAATAATGAGAATGATACATTCAATATATAGGCGCCTTTCAGGACAAAATGTTGGAATACCTCAGTCAAGATAATTAATTTAAAAAATTGATCATAGTAGGGAATTCATCATACCTGAACCCATAAAAAAAAAGTAAGAATAGATTAGACAACGAAGATCAGACCGAATATGAAGACATAAAAAATATTAAGTCATACAATAGCTTCAAAAATGAGGGTTACTGTAATAGATTTTAGGATTTTCTTTTTTTGCATAACATTTTCAGGAATGATGGGATATTTTTATGCCTTTTCTGTGTGGTATACTCAATTATTAATGGGTTATTAATGTAAAAAGGTCCATTAAATGAACTGTTTTCCTTAAAGTCGACTCAATTTTCACTTAATTCACCAGAGTTGAAAGGGTTCTCCTCCTCTCTTCTCTCCTCTCCTCCTCTCTCCTCTCCTCTTCTCTCCTCTCCTCTTCTCTCCTCTCCTCACTTCTCTTCTCCTCCCCTCTTCTCTCCTCTCCTCTCCTCTCCTCTCTTCTTTTCTCCTCTCCTCTCCTCTCCTTGCCTCTC
>OMNV01005974.1:18504-32394 GCA_900303265.1 Brotula barbata
TACGTTAGTCAGACATTTCCACAAAATGGATCCGGCTGCAGCTCCTCCGGAGGCCCAACCGCTGTCTCATCTTTGATTGTTGTCCTCTCTGATGTCACGTTTCTCCTCTCCTCTCCTCTCCTGTCCTCCACTCTCCTCTCCTCTCCTTGTCTCCTCTGCTTTCCTCTCCCTGTCCTTCTCCTTGGCCTGTGCCCCTTACAGCTCTGACCCCAATCTCATCCTGTCCTCTCCTCTCCAATATAACCCACTTTCATTTTCCACCGGCGGCCTTGTGCTGCCATTACCGACCCTCTCTGCCTCTCTTCCTCTCTTCCTGTCTGCCTGCCTTACTGACTGCTCGTCCGCTCGCGCTGTATTTCTCTGTAGAAAAGCCCACACACAGACCTTTACATTCCATCTGTGGTGCTTTCCACTGTGTGATTTATGTCCAAATGGGATTGTCCCTGTCCCCGTCCTGGCCCTGACTGACTGCATGTCTGTCTGCATGTTTCACTGTGGTTCCTCTAATAGTGGATCTGGGACACACAGTCACCATTTGGCTGTCCTCCACCACCACAATATTACTCTTTTATAGCCTGTAAGATGGACCCAGAAATGTGTGTGTATCTGTATCAGAGATGAATAGAACGAGGACTTTAACAGAGAGAGAAGACGGTGCGTGTGTGTGTGTGTGTGCGTGTGTGTAGGGCCACTGATTGCTACTGTAATCAGCTCTCTCCTGCCAGCCACAGTTATTACAGTTGTCGATATGGTGCTCAGGGCTTTATAGACACAAGCAACAAGCCTTGGTGCTGGACGTTTGCCAGTGTGTGTGTGTGTATGAGTTTGTGCACGTGCATGTATTTATATTTGTTTAATGCTTTGTGTGTGTACATATGTGGATGATCCATTTCTGTGTTTCTGTGTAATTGAGCTTCCTTCTTATGGAAAGAATGGTCCAACAGTGTGTTAATTGCTTATGTTGCAAAGTTCCAGTCCCGGCAGTGTGTGTGTGTGTGTGTGTGTGTGTGTGTGTGTGTTTCTTTGGAATGGAGCAGTTTACATTATTAAAGACCTGGCTGTTTCACTCGTAATTGATGGAAGATGTCGAAGATGGATGTAAAAAAAGATGCAAACAAAAAGTGCGTCTGGCCTGTGTCTGAGGAGCAGGAGGAGGAGAGAGGGAGTCGAACCTGGCGTCCTGAGGCTCTGAGGGTTTGGAGCTCTTGGCGCTGACCGGCGCCTGTCGTTTAGTTCATCCACTTCAGCAGTTTACTGCTCTGCCAGCTTGATTACAATCAGGCCTTGGCAGCTTGTTACAATGGGACTGAAACTGTGCTTGTGTTAACATTTGCTTTTGTAACAATCTCATGCGTGCACATGCACACACACACACAGGCACACACACACACGGTGAGTGTCATTGATGGCCCATTTTCTCAGTAGCACTGCTCTTTTCCATGTGTCAGACTTGGCCAGACGATTAAACAAATCCTTCCTCACTCTCTATGTCTCTGTGTGAGCATGTACACTAGTGTGTGTGATGTAGCTCTAGGACTGAGTGTGTGTGTGTGTGTGTGTGTGTGCGTGTGTGCATGCATGCATGCCAGTAGCAACCTGTGATCATTTGTCTGGATTCTTTATGAGCTGACACCGAGTATGATTTGGTGGATTTATATTTAATTGATTCTTTATCAAATGGTGACTTTTTTATTATTATTTTTTCATTACTGAACATAGCAGTCATATGAACAGACATTCATACGTACATGTTTTTTACATACTCTATAAACATAGCAAATACACATGATTTAACACAACACATATAATGAAGATTAAAGAAAAGAAGCAGTGTTTCGATAACAATTGACGAGTTGGTTTGTTGATTATGATGATCATAAATTAATAATTGTAAAAATAATATTTATAATGATAACAGAACAATGATAACACCATCCTTTAATATATATATATATAGCATATATATATACTGAAAAATGCAGAACAGGGAAGAGAATGCAAGGAAAAGGAGGAAGTCTGATATTTTCAGGTGAGTTTAGCATCATTTTGCATGTGTGCACATTAGCGATGATTGTCTTACTGTATTTGTCTGAAATAATCATGACAAACTGCTCAATCATGTTATACTAGGAAGTACGTGTGGTTTGTAAATGCATGCTGGGATTTGTTTATTTAGATTCGAAGACAGTGGATCGTGTACGTGCTTGAGTAAATTAGTAAACTGGTTTACAATCGCACGTCTCCATCTCACAGTGGAGTAATCCAACATCAATTTATGCCAATTTGAATCTGATTATGGTGTTTACATGAGGAAAGAAGAATCTATTTATTGCCTTCATGGGATTAGATCAGGCCTGCACATTTAGACAATCCAGGTCTCACACACACTCACACACACACACACGTACAGACACACACTCTCACAAAGTCAGGGTAATTTTGAAAGTGTGTGGTGATAGCTTTGCATAGCATTTGGGCTAATGGCGTACCTCGTGCTTCCTCCCAGGTCGGTGCATCCATTAGCAGCCATATTACTGCCACATAATGGCTTATTGGTTGGTGGGAAAAATTACCAAGGAGCCGGGATGAAAGAGAGAGAGACGGGGAGAGAGAGATGAAGGAAGTTGTCTCGGCTGGGCCTCCGAATTGAGTTACAGCTGTTATGATTTGTCGTCTTTCAAGTCTTTTTCTTTTTCTTCTTTTTCATTTCTGTTTTTTTTCTCTCCTCTCTCTCGCCCTCGGGCCTTTGGGAGGTTTTTATCTTTCTAATGAGCCGTTGATTCTTTCTTTTTTGTCGTTACCTCATTCGTTCTGGATGGAAGGGAGTATTTGTCATACTGTCAAGCCAGCGCTTGCATCCACTGTGTGTGTGTGTGTGTGTGTGTGTGTGTGTGTGTGTGTGTGTATGTGTGTGAGGCTGTGAGTGTTTACAGCATGCTCCTGGTTGGCGTTGGTGGTACAAGTGAACATGCGGGGGTCATAGTAGTTCTGCACCCTGGTTGGCATGTTGCACTGCTTATCAGTATGCAGCATGGTGTGCGCTTTGCACTTGACTTAATTGCTTTAATTGGGTGGACATAGTTGCAACACACACACGCATGCACACACACACACACTGGGTCACAGTTTATTTATTTATTTACAGCATGCGGCCGTTGATGTGATGTTTTGTTCAGAGAATGTGGGACTCTGCACTGTTCAGTATAACTTCAGATGAGTCATTCTGCTCCTACATACTCATATGCATATTCTGTAAACACACACACACACACGCTCATTTATTCATACACAAGCAATGCAAACACAAAGTTTGGACTTGAAAAAAGTTTATAGGTGAACCTTTGTTAGGAGCAAAATACATAAATATGTAAAAGATACATGTTGCGATGTGCATACAAACTCACATGGATTCAGCGTGTGTGTGTGTGTGCGTGCGTGTGCTTGTCTGCGTATTAGTGGCTACTTGGACGTAACGCGGCAAGCATGTGCTTTCTTGAAGGCTTGACTTTCTTAATGTGTGTGTGTGTATGTGTGTGTGTGTGTGTGTGTGTGTGTCGGGGGTTAAAATGATGTGGAAATCAAATTCACCTTGAAGTGTCCTTCCCTCTCCCCTGGCCGCCCCCTTAGTTTTGCCTTCGTCTTTACTTTGAACGCACTGCAGCACCCAGTTCAAAGAGAAACGCCTGCTTTTGCATTTGTGTGTCTGTCTGTCTGTGTGTGTGTGTGTGTGTGTGTCTGAGTAAGAGGGAGAAAGAGAGAAAGACTGCACTCATCTAACATCCTTCTTCCTCATCAAAGAGCAGCCAGGCTTAGAGGAGCACTTGTCCTTCTCTCTCTCTCCCTCTCTCTCTCTCTGTCTCTCTCTCTCCCTCTCTCTGTCTCTCTCTCTCTATGCTCCTCACCTCCTTGTCCAATTAAAAACAACCTGGGACAGTGTGTTTTCGTGCGTGCGTGCGTGTGTGTGCATGGGGCGGGGCGGAGTAAAAAAAAACAAACAGCTAATGTAATGTGCAAAAAAAGGGCAAACGTGTGCTCTGTTTTTTTATGTTTAAAATGTATAAAATTCTTTGTATTATGTAGAAATGTTGACATTTAGTTTTTCAGAGGGCAGGAACCATTTCTTCTAGGCCTTTCATTTATACATGCAGTGTATATATATATATATATAGTATATATATAGTATATAGTCTGTGATGATGTATGTATGATTCTGCCTGTGTATGCATCAAAATTTGGGCTTGGTATGGATGTCCGTTCACGCACACACACACACACACACACACACACACACACACACTGAGTGCATGAGATTCAGGCCCTCCATCAGTGCTACACTCTGATAGCAGTGGCTCTGATAGTGTGTGTCAACTTTATCAATCAGGGTTGTCCCACACACACACACATACACACACACACATGCAGACACACGCCGGACACTGGGGATCCTATTGGAGTGTTTGACCTAAAGGTCACCCGCTGCTTGGAATTGACAGCTTCAGATTTGCCGCTCAATATCTGATACTGTGAGCTGACTTTTGCACGAGATAATCAAACATGATTAATGTTTGCACTGCGTCGTGTTCGACTCCGTGTTTCTGTCAAGACCTGAGACAAGAGATACCAAACGATCGGACATGAAAGAGCCGAGGAAGAAAGGACGAAGACTATACCACAAATAGAGAGATTTAAGGATGAGAAGAAGAGGACAGGACAAAGAGAGAAAAACCAGCCAGAGACGAGAGACATGCAGGAGAGGAAAAATTCACCAGGTCACACAGATACACACAGACACACACGTACACACACATACACAGTCGTCCCACAGAGGCTGGTTGAAGTCCAGATAGCGGCAGAGACAGTAAAGGTCACCTCGTCTCTCTCTTCCTCCCTCATTCTTTCCATCTGAAACGATTTCCACTCCAACTGCTGGGCCAACTTAATTCACCCTCCAATACGGGACGGAACGTGGCAGCGTGCATCAAAATAAAGAAAGATGACGAGAGAGAGACGAAGGAAGGCCGGGAATTTAGTCAGATTTTGTCAAGAGTTTTCACACATCATTTCTTACAGTGTATCATACATAAAAGTATGAATTCTTTTTCTTTTTTATTCTGATTTCATTTGATTTACAGTAGGTGATGTGATGAATAAAAAAAATAAGTATTTCAATAAAATGAGGCACAAAAAATAAGGGTAAAAGTCAAATATAGTGATTAAATTTTCATATGAAAATAAAACGCCCTTTCTGAATAACTCATCCGTTTTCTCTTCCCTTTCATAAAGAAAACAAAAAGTTACCAAAGTATCTGAAAAGATCATTTGTTTGTGTTCCATTTTTCTCCCTGCTCTCATCTCTGTTTGTCTGTTCCAATCCCGTCTTCCCTCCTCCTTCACTGTCTTTCCATCCCAATCTCTTCATTCCTTTCAACTCCTCATATCTATTTTCCTCTCCTCCTCCTCCTCTTCTCGCTCTGACTCAGGAGGCTGTAGTCTCCAAAAGGTCAGTCCTGGCTGACATTTTCCAAGGAACTCCATTGATTTCCGTTGTGCACTTTCTGATTGGCTAACTGGAGCAGCCTTCATTTCCCACCAACCCTGTTTAACCAGGAAGCGGGCCAGCCAGCTGACCTCCAGGTCAACCAGCTCCAAATAGCTTTTTCTGGAGCGCAGCAGTCCTGTTCGCTCTATATTCTCTGCTTCCTGCCTGTACAGCTCAGAGGAACGCGGGAGGAGGCTGAAGGAGAAGGAGTCAGCCTAAGAATGCAGGTTCATGAGACTAATTGTAGTCCTGGGACTCCATTTGGGGTCTTTTGTGGTTACGGCCCAAATCAGGAAGTCATTTCACTGTATTTCCACCAGATTTTGTGAGAATGGTGCCGCAGCTCAAGCATTTTTAAATGATGTCAGATTGGCCCTGCAGCCACATTGAGAACCTCTCAGCGGTTTGGGGAAGCTACTTGAGCACGACACTGACCTCGATAACTGTCCAGACAAGCAGCACGCCTCTGCTGTCGGTGTGAATTTTTGTGTGAATGAGTGAACGTGAGGCATGAATAGAAAAGCTCTGAGCGGCCTGATGTTATATAGAAATGTGATAGAAATGCAGTCAATTTCAAATGGCGATGGCGTATTGGGACGCCACATCGGGACTCATAGCTAGTGAGTTGAGCGAAAGACCTGATGATGTCACCTTTACCTTTTGTCAAGACCTAATTCCCACAAATTCATAGGAATTTGTTTGGTTGTAAATCACGACATTTAGAAAAATGTTGAATCATATGGCTCACTACACCGCCCTGCTGGTGGAACAAAGTATTGAATGTAAACAGCACAGTAAAGGCCTCGGTGTGCTTCCTGTGAGGTCAAACAGACGGACGGACTGCCGGTCTTCAGTTTTGTCTTTAAATGTTTTTGTGTCGAGCCCCAGAGGCAAACTTTAGTGCTTCTACTCTCTACCTCCACCTGATTGTAATTGATTCTGTCTGTCTTTTTGATTCACCCACTAATTCCGCATTCGTTGAATAAATCGCCCCCGTCTCTCTTTTTGATGCTAAATAAACTAATTAAATAATCGTAGCCTATGGGAGACAGCCACAGGTTATACGTGACCGCCCTACTGCCCCCTAGTGGCAAAAAGTCTCCAGTTGCTAAGGGCTGGGGGGGTAAGGAAGAGAAACAACATCTGTATGTGATGATTTATTTATTCATTTATATACTATTTGCACAATAACTGATGCTGCGTTTGGTTTTTGCATAAAATCTATCAAAGGCTCTTTCTTGCCTCTGTGCTCGTCTGCCCTTCCTCAGTTGATGTTTTCTCCCACGCATCATCATCCTCGTCCTGCCCCTAACTGCCTCCTCGGGGAGAAACTGCGTCCTCGTGAGACGGCGGCACAGAAAATGTCCGCGCAGCGTAAACAACCGGGCAGGCAGCTCCCGGTTTCCCTCTGTGAAGTGATAATGTGTTTCCCAAACTGTTTTTGTTTGCATTCTAATGAAGTGGACCCCCTCGGTAATCACATTCAAACCCTCAGCCAGGAGAAAGTAGAAACGGCAAAATAAAGGTTCAAACAACCAGAGGAGGTGTGTGTGTGTGTGTGTGCGTGCGTGCGTGCGTGCGTGCGTCCGTCTTTTTCTAAGCACGTTTTTCAGTTCATATGGTTTCATCTCTTGTATTAGCGTGTGCTTTTGAGTGTATGTTTTTGCAATGTGTGTGCAATTGAAAGAGGAAATAGAAATAGAAGTGGAGGTGTGATTAAGTGGGAGTGTGTTGTACATGTGTACATTTTAGAAATTGTTTTTATTATTTCTCTCCATGTGTGTGTGTGTGCATTAATTTTTTTTTTCTTAGCACGTTTTTCAGTTCATGCATTCATGTGATTTCATCCTGTGTATTAAAGTGCACACATGAGTGTATTGGGCTGCATCCAAGCGTGTGCAAGCATGTGTGTGTGTGTGTGTGTGTGAAAGTGAAAGTGGAAATAGGAATGGAAGTGGAGGTGTGATTAAGTGGGAGTGAGTTGTACATACATGTGCGCATTTTCAAAATTGTTTTCATTGCTTTTTATGTGTGTGTGTACGTGTGTGTGTGTGTGTGTCAGCTCTGTGGAAGACATTAGTCTGCAGTAACAAGCTATTGATTGTTGTGCTGCTGATCTCTCATTGTTTTACTGAAGGAGCAAATGAGACACACGCGCGCAGCAGTACATACAGAATACATACAGAAAGGTAAAACAAACATGGATACACTGATGAAATAATCAATAATCAATACGCTTCTCAGCGTCGTGTGTATCTTCATCAGCTCGGTCTCGTCATTAGTTTGACTACCATTACAAGTATATGAATGCAGTAGATGATGTTTGATTGACTTTATACCAAAATGTCATAAGTTATCACGTTAGCGAAGGCGCTGCCAAAATGCTCCCAGCATTCATAGCAAAGCTGCCAACGAGGAAATTCAGCGGTGCAATGTGAAACACAGATTGATCAAGGTTTCTATTAACAGATCTTCTGCAACATATATCAAATTGGAATGCCTGGAGACAAATATACAGTCTCTCTCCCTCTCTCTCTCTGCTCTCGCTCTCTCTCCCACACAAACACACACACACACACACACACACACCGGCTTTGCTGTTGGCGTGATGTTGGCGTCCCTGAGGTAATTAGACTGAGTCTGTAGCTGGCTGTGCTACAACAGCTCAAATACCTGGACTGACTCTGCTACACCTGTCTGAAGGGAAATGCCGTATGTGCTTGTGTGTGTGTGTGTGTGTTCGTGCATCTGTTTGTGTGTTTGCTCGTGATATCTGCATGTGTGCGTGCAGCTTTCTTGTTCATGTGTGTGTGTCTTTTTACAAACAGGAGAAGTTTGAGCGCACCTTCCGTACGATGTGTGAATCCTTTTCATGACTGTGTGTGTGTGTGTGTGTGTGTGTGTGTGTGTGTCTGTGTCTGTGTGTGTGTATCTGTGTGTGTCGTTGTGTGTCATCAACATCTGCCAACACAGAGTTGTTTTGACATTTCTGTGATCTCGGTGATAAGCTTTAACAACAGGAGCATAGACGCTCATCCTTTTTCTGCCTCTCGCACACACACACACAATCACACACACACACAGACTCGTGCGCACACACGCACACAGTGGTGTAGATGAAAGGCTGGGCGTCTGGATTATGGAGGAGCTAACATGACAAGGCCGTTATCGTGCATGCTCTTTATGAATATCATTAGATGGTCTTTAGGATAGACGGTGGAGGCTGTGATGATCGCTGCGTTCCTGAAATGACATTTTGGCACACGTAAAAACACGCTGCAACATAACACACACACACACACACCCACATGGATCATCAGAAACGTAGGGATTTACAAGAACTATCTCTCTCCCTCTGTTACACTTATTTTGGAGTGCGTGTGTGTGCGTGTGTGTGTGTCTGTGTGCAACAGGCTGATATGACTTTTTCTCTTTTTCATTCTTTCATTCACACGCGCACACACATACACACACACAACCCAGTTCATTTTTTTTTTTGTTTTTTTTTGCCGCTTGTTATGAACAAAATTAGTTATTTAGTCTGATTAGAATGGCAAACACACACACACACACACACACATTTACACACATTTGATTTTAACTTTTTAAATATTAACTTGTGGCATTTTGTCACTTGCTAATAGGATTTTGCTCATAAATGAAACTGAACTCACCTACTCTGTTACCACTAATCTTACCTCACCCACAGACACACACACACACACACACACACACACACACGTTATCACACAAAGATCCATCGTGATGAAGGCCATTATTTGTATCTTTGTTCAGGCACAAAATCTTCGAATCCTCATTTTCCCCCTCAGTTTTTTCCTCTTCCTCCTCGTCACTGCCATTCCTTTCCTCCCCTCCTCTATGTCATCCTCATCCTCAGCGTGTCCCATTCCCACTAAATCCTCCCCTTCCTGTCCTTCATCCTGGTGGTGAATACTTACGGACAGAGACAGACATTTTGCTTTACCTCCGGGTTAGAACGTTAGATTTCATCAACTCCTGTCTCATGTGATGGCTGCTGTGTGTCTTTGTGTGTACGCCTCTTCACTTCTTTGTTTCTTTACACACCTTTTGTATACACAGAAGTTTTTTTAATCAAGCTGAGTTCAGAGTAAAGCAGACCTGAATGCTTTCACTGCTACCTGTGGCTGCAGGATCGGTGGCGCCGTGTGCATTGGTGTGTGCTGATGTGTGTATTCATAATGATACACAAAGCTGACTTCAGCCCATCAAAATGGCAGATCAAGGATTACTCTCAGTTCAATTTGGAGTGAGAGAGAGAGAGACAGAGAGCGAGCGGGAGCGAGAGAGAGCAGTCATGCCAAGGCAACAAGAAAGCCTTTAAAAAGGAAAACTGCCAGGCTGTTTGTTCCCACCTGTCTTGACTTGAAAGAAGAATGAGAGAAAAGACAAAGGCTCACAGACGCCTGGGAAGACATGAAAAGGGGAGCAAAAACAGAGGAAGAGGAGGAGGAGAGGAAGAGGAAGACGGCAGATATACACGCAGCCCCAAAAGACACGGCGGCGTTTGAAGCCGAAGTGCTGGAACAAGCAGTAGCTTCCACTTCATAGAGAATCAGTCCCCGGGTAAAGGACTGGAGTGGAAGGAGACGTTTGATACTGGGAACGCTGGAAGGGAAGGATCGCTCATTAGACGCCAAACCACAGCCGCACCGTCTGCTCCATCCGAGAGGCTGGCACATGTAAACAAGTTAGGCAGGTTTTGTTTTCAAATGTTTCCATTTGGAGTGAAGGTGTCTTTAGAAGCTTCAGCTTCTGTTTTATGTTTGAATATAATTTGTTGAAATTGTTTTAAAACTGAGGGAAAGTAATATTTGTTTTTACTCGTGCATAAATACTTTAAGCAGCGAGGACACTTTTATCACGAAAGATGTCTAAGTCAGCATTTTGAATCTTCTTACATATATTTTGTTTGCAAAGTACAGTGAACAGGACAACACGTTTTGGCCTCAGGAAATCTGAAACAGAACTTGGAAATTCTAGATTCTAGATGATATATCTATTAAATCTGGGTGGGAAGAAATTAATTCTAAATAATAATTAATTCTAAAAATGTTTTTTGAGAGGGAATTTCGTTATTATATACTTCTCTAATCTGGGACTTTTTTTTATAAATTATTATGAAAAAAGTAAACAATGATTTGAGAAAATAATGACACATTTGATTGTCATGTGATCCAATTTTTGATGCAAATGAGTTCATTATAATCACTGGATTTTATTTTAAGTTGTTGTGGAAAGCCCAAAGTTTACAAAGATCCCAAATATATCAGGATGCATTCTGGGGAAATCTGTATAAAACCAACCAAAATAAACACAATTTACAGACATTAGAAATGTAATAGCTTACAAAAATGAATTTATTTTAATGCCTTTCCTATGTGTTATATTACATTTTTAATGGGTTACTATTATGAAAAGGCCCAATAAATGTAAACAAAGTCCTTTAAATAGTCCTGAACAGTTTGTCCTAAAGTGGATTCAATCAATTTATCTCCGTTAAATAGAAATAAAGTAATAGAATAAAAATAAATGAAACTCCAGTGTAAAATATCCCTGAACATCTCTAATTTAAAATATATATGTATTGAATGAGCTCTCCTTCACAGCCCACTTTGTCCAAAATCAAATAAAAGTCATTTTATAACTTTTTGAATTGTCCAACCAACGTTCAAACAAACAAACATCAAACGTAGAGAAATTGAAAATAATTTGTAGTTAGTGTCCGGTTTGTGGCAGCACATCAGCGTTTGTACTGAGTGGAGCATCGTCAGCTCACATTACCAGCACAGAGTGAGAGCTGATAGAAAACTACATTATACACACACATCTACGGAGCCATAACCTGTGTGTGTGTGTGTGTGTGTGTGTGTGTGTGCGTGTGTGTGTCACTCCTGCACACACCGCCATCTTTTTGCTGCGCACAGCATGACAAAACACACAGTTTAAGCGTGATGCTTAAATGTACACTGGTGTGTTTGTGGGTGTGTAAGCATCCATTTGTTCTTCGTCTCGCCACCGGCTCTTTGGGAAATGATCCGTGAGTCTGAAGACAACCAGATCCATCAGCGATGACGAAAACACACACACTCGTATTTACTGTAAGCAGCTGTATGACAAGAGATGTATGTTACGTTACACCGTGTTATCCTTTCTAATGACGTCTGCCCCCTCCCCCTTTTTTCTCCCTCCTCCTCCCTCAGTCTCCTGCTCTCTCTCCACCCTTTTCTCGCTCCCTCTCTCTCTTGCTTTCTTTCTCTCTCACTCTCTCCTCGTCTCTCTTCCCCTCTCTCTGTCCACTCTTGCTCTCTCTGTTGCTCTCTCTCTCTCTCTCTCCGGCTTTTTCACTCTCTCTCTCTTTCTCATTTCTTGGCTTTCATTCTGTCATCTTCTCTCTCTCTCTAATTAAAGAAACAAAGGATGAGCAAATGCAACAAAGAAAATGTATCTGTGGTTTCGCAGCTGTCTTTACTGGGTGATTTAATCCTGGCTGTGTGTGTGTGTGTGTGTGTGTGCTATTGTTCGTATGCAGATGTTAACACGTGAGCGTAGAGGTGCACGTACGTTTACTAAAAACGTGTGTATGTTTGTATGTATTTGAATGTGCAAGTGCGTGTGTGTATTGATGTCTTGGAATGTGCGTATGTGTGTGTTTGCGTGTGTGTCTGTGTTGTATATGAAAGCATTTTTTCTCTGTGTGCATATGTATGCTTCTGAGTATGTGTGTGTGTGTGTGTGCGTGTGACGCGGTGTCAACTGCTGACATCGCGTCGACTGTGTGTTTCAGTTTTGCTGTTTAAACAGGCAGCTCCTCAGACAGCCGTGCCTGGGCTGCATAATGAAGGACCCCAGTCCATTGAGTTTCCTGCTGCGTTCAGACAGAGCAACAACACACTGCAGTTTACACACACACACACAAACACACACACACACAAACCTCTCTCTCCCTCTCTCCTTCTTATCTTCTTATTCATCTTACCGTCAAGCAACTTTCCCTCCTTTCCACTCCACCCACATCTTTTTTCTTCTCTCTCTCTCTCTCTCGCCCTCTCTCTCTCTCTCTCTCTCTCTCCCTCTCTCTCTCCGTTTCTCTCATTCTCTGGAAGATGAGTACGGGGGAGGAAGAGAGAAGAGAGTAGAGAGAATTCAGCCATAATAACTTTGTCCTTGCAGTTTAAGAAGAGGCAAAATGTTTAAACTACAGACCTGTGAAAAGGAGAAGCAGAGAGAGAGAGAGAGAGAGAGAGAATTATTAAAATGTCTGTAGGGGGACAAATCATTTTCCAACATAAGAGGAATATGACCAATATATGCTGAACGGAGCGTTGGTTTTCAAATGTGAAGATGCGTCAGTGATGGCTGAGTTTGTACTTTTAGGTTTTGTGCGTTGAAAAGCGGAGAAAGAGAGCGACGGCGCTTTCATCTCTCTTTTTTTAGTCTTTCTGTGATCTCAGCTCTGGAGGATTTCGTTTCAGTGCTTTTGAAATCATGTTCCCATTCCTCTCTCTGCTTTGCTCTCCTTCCTTCCTGTCCTGTGTGTGTGTGCGCGTGCGTGCGTGTGTGTACATCTCAGAGCTTTGCTGTTAGCCGCTGGATTTCTATCAGTGCATCTCTGTTGCTGCCACTGTTAGCCAGGCGTGTAACACACACACGCAGACATGCACACACACACACACGGTGCATGACAGCAGGGACACTATCACCCTGGGACACTGTGAAGAAGGACACGTTACTGCATTACTGCGTCCCTCTGAGACATAGCAAAGGGACATGCACTCTTACCATAGACACACACACACACACACACACACACACACACACGACAGGAATAGAACTTGAAGGAGAATGTCAGAACACATCTCTGTGGGTTCTTAACACTAAAAATAATGGCAAAATGCATACAGGAGATCTCCAGCGGAATGTGTGTGTGCATGGGTGTGTGTGTGTGTGTGTGTGTGTGTGTGTGTGTGTGTGTGTGAGAGAGAGAGGAAACTATAGAGGTAGAATTAAGTAGCGTTTATTATTGGATTGTTGCATGCAAACACATACTTATATGAGTATGCACACACACCCACACACACACACACTCCTGGCTGGCGACCTTGTTGACCTTATGTTGTTTTTCCGCTGCCATCTTGATAAACCCCCCTCCCCTCCCCTTTACATTCAACCCCCAACTCCAATTCTAATTCACTTAAAGGGATAGATTGTTTATCATCCTATCTGAATCTATCTACACCACAGACACACACACACACACACCTTTGGCGATTGTGGTTTTGCTGGTGAGGTGTTTACCATTAAAATAGCAC
>OMNV01005977.1:1368-32527 GCA_900303265.1 Brotula barbata
TATTCTATAATATAATTTTTTTAATTTCCAGTTTGGGTGATTTCCGTCCTTTCAGGTCAGTTGGATGTGTCCAGTGCCCTCTACCGTGGATTAAATTGAAACCTTACTCCTCAATCCCCAAATCTGACGTTCACTCTAGATCTGTTAACGCCTAATTACGCTGTGTTTGCAGCTTTGTCCCTTTAAAGCGGCCCGTGTCCGATACCTGTGGTTTCATGGTTAAAACCTCAACCAAGCCACACGGACGAGTGAGGGTTTGGTTTCCAAGCCACAGGTAAACAAAGTGCTACAATAGACCAAACAAGACAAAAATCTTCAAATGACTTCATTATACTTTAAGGTGGCGGAGAAGAATCGGTGATCCGGTCTTTCATAATTGGGCAAAATAGAAAAAGCGTTACATTTTAACGATGTGTGAGTCTGAATGGCAAAGAAATTCAAAGAAAAAACTCCCTATTCAGTGTTGAGTACCACAGCACAAATGGAAATGGTGAATATATACATTGACAATGAAAGGTGGTGACAGCACACCTATTACAGTCGGACTAAATATCTAATGGCTAATTTTCATTTCAATACACGCCGACCGCCATCGCACGACAATAATAACACGACGGCACGTGTCAAAGTGTCAACCGCTTGTCTCTTCACACCGCGCATTCCCTCTGTTTGATCTTTACAATGTCGCTCAGTATTCATGAACCTGCTAAGCGGAGCACAATATCTCTTCCGGGAGTTTAGCACACTTGGCTCCCCATTATCACTGCTTAGAGGGACAAGGCGGGAAAAGTCTGACTTCCAAATGAGCCGGCAACAAAGGAATGCTCGAGTTGTAGCTGCCGGATTCATCCCGCAGACAAGATACAAAGAGGAAAAAGGAGACGGTGCGCACATCAGCCCTCAGGAATAATGAACTTAATAATAAAGCCATAATAAAGCACAATCCATAACAATACCCATCGTGCTACGAGGAAGACGAAGTATTTGAGACAGATGAATTTCATGTTTAATCTTCAAAGACGTTGTGCTGGAAACATATTAGATTTTCGTGGAGAGTAAAATATTCACGCTGTGCTTTTCTCTTCCACTGTGGAAAATGGAGAGATCAAAGAGATGCCATGTAGTCCTGGACCATACGGAGTGTGGCGTGTGTTTTATTTATTACAATGTTGAGACATCCACATCGTGGTGTCCCTGTGACTGCACAGCCTTCATTACACGCCTTCAGTCTGTAAATAAATGAAGATTAAAGAATTTTGAGCAAAACTCTGGGAGAAACTCTCTGTTTGGAGCTAATTAGCACTTGAATGGATTAATTTACAATTTCCAAATCACAGAAATAACAACCCTGAACAAACCCCACATCATTAACCAAAATAGACAATACAGTGTGTATTATCTAAAACTAATCATGGTTTATTCCTGGAGATTTTAATAGAATACAACATGAATATGCACATGCAGTCACAAGAAATACCACCGGTTTGGTATTTCTGAATTGTCTTGAGAAAATGGTCTTTGGATGAAAGTTGTCATCGCTCTCACAACAAGGTGATGTGTAAAAAAAAAAAGAAAAGAAAAAAAACAACAACAACAAAACCCCAAGAACGCAGGAAGGTTGCAGAGTCTGTCTCACAGCTGGTTGCTCAAATGTGCACACCTCTGAGATTAAAAATGCTGCGTGCACACAGATATAAAATGATACAGACGAGCATAATAGTCGTCTTTCAGCACAGTTTTATTATTGCCCCTGGAGGAAAAATGATATCAGTTGGACTAAAAGAAAGCTTAGAAATAGAGAAAATGATACCTGCTCAATAACATCTTGGAGTCTGCCCATCAGAGATGTTTTTCAGTGAAATGAAAGTCTTCATCACGCACAGCGCGAGCCGGGCTGCAGTGCTCACCAGATGCTTACCTTCCCTCACATGCAAGCATCGTCAGCCTTGGGTGGGTGTGAAAGATCTTGAAGATGAGGTGAAAATATGGACAAGTTGCAGAACGGGCCGTCCACACTGAGACGCTGAGAAAGTCTAGCACCAAACAACACCAGATGCTACGTGAGTCGACATAAAGATGTTACAGAGATCTCTCAAACAGCACTACATCGTGAATGTGTGTGAGTGTGAGTTGGAGAAGTTGCCCAAATGGCTTCTACATCCGCTCAGACATAACTGAACAGAATTGTTTGGGTTGGCATTTGAGTCACAGTGTGACTTGTTCCATAAATGTCTCTCAGTCTGTCTTTCCCACTGATCAACTCGTATTTGTTTGTGGGAAAGTTTGTGCTAAGCTATGACTAACTCAACTTTTCTGGATGTATTTTGCATTGCTGTGGTTCTCAAGCTGTGCATGTTGCACTCCTGGTACTTGTAATGTCCCCGGCTTGGTGCTTAACCTATCATGATATCAAATAAAATGTGTTTCAGAAGAAACGTGAGGAGTTTTTAAGCTTTTAGACATTTTTTCTGAGTGAATTTCTTGTTATTTTCCACATTTTTTCATCATTTTTTTCTCTTAAGGTTGCTTTTAATCCCTTAATTTCCCCCCACACTGCTCACATAACAACAACTCATAAGATTAAGGATCTGGGCTCCTAACAGTAACACTTTTACTTGTTTGGCTCATCTGACAGCCTGACAGAGGCACTTTGTGTTGCATTATGGGAGTGTTTGTTTACCATTCTGCTGTTATTACTCCCCGCTACGCTTAAATGTCAGTCATGGGCGAACCCCCCCCCCAAACAAGGCTAGGATTACCATTTTAAGTGAGGATTTGATTAATTTTTTGTTGAAAGTACTCCAATTTGTCCCATGTGCACATTATGAGGAGAATTCACACCGAGCGCACAGCACCAGATTTCATGTGTCAGTTATTCATAAATTCATGTTACCATCATAACACACTGTTACACGATGTCTTCAAATATCTCAGGGATCAAAACAAATGATAGGTAGGCCTCGCTCGGTCGATGAGTCAGTTTATTTAAACAGTAAAACCCTGAGCTTACTCCTCAAGTGTCAAACATCCTCGTCAAAGACACACACCAAAACGCACTCATCATAACACACACAGACACACAGACCCATAAATCGACCATATTACACCAGATGGCCCCTCGCAGCATTTTGCCTCATTTGGGAAATGAATGATGCTGATATTTGACCGTAGTGAGGCCTATATGACAGACTGTTCCATGATGAATGCAGGAGGAGACAGCAGGTGGACATCATAGTTTGATATCTGGTGTGTCCCCTTTTATCTCAGCATGACGTCCCAGCACAACCTCCCTCTGCTGCTCAAGGGAATGGAAACATGGAAACCTTTTCTCTTTCCCTCACCACCTCTCTCTCTCTCCCTCTCTTTCTATCTCCCCCCCTCCGTCCTGCCTTTGTCTGTGCACACTACACACAACAGTTCCATTTCACAAGTCCCCACAACCCTTTTAAAAACAGGATTTGGGCTATCATCGTCCCGGTGACACACGGCGTTGACAGCATTCATTTTTCATGCAAGCTGCTCAAAAAGCTTGCAAAGCAATCTATAAGAGAAGAGGGCCCGGCGATGAAAACAACAAAAATAAAAGCATAGAAAAATCAAATAAGTAGCTCCGCTCTCTGGATGTGTTGGAGCACTAATGTGTTTCACCAATTACTCTCACTTCAGTCATGCAACAATGCTCCCACGGCATCTGTAATTCAAATGAAATGTTTCCAACACTATGGCCCTAAACGTGGAAATCTCACTGTTTACTCCGCACACTCCCCAGCCAGTATATCGTGCTTAATTCAGAACTAACATGTCAAGTGAGATAACTGAGAAGAAATCCCCTTGAAGAAATCCCCTCTGGCTCATTCTTGAGTTTTTAAATGCAAATATGTTGAAGGGATGGCTATTATACACTGCCGAGAGAAATTAATGTATCTGATAGGCTGTAATTGCCCGCCTATAAATCCCAGGGTCCCCTGGCTCCGATCTGTTGAATGGGATCCATATTGGTCCATATTAACTGAAGTAATGTGGACCACCCAGGAACTGAGGGAGGCCCTAACTGGGATAAGAGGAAATTTAAATTAGTTGTGATAAGAAGAAATGAAATAGAGAGAAGGCAAGTCAAGTCAGGTTTATGTGTACGGAGCAATATTACATAGAAAGTCTCCGAGGGCTTTACAGGCACAACAATAAGGAGAGAACGAGAACACAGATCCCGTAAATACAAACAAGATGGACCAGGATCCAACATGTAACACCGATTGAACACATCTACAACACACCAGGATTGAGAGCATCTCTGGGGGACCAACACAGACAGCATACACTTCCTGTTTTCACTCAGTATGCACCGTGGTACTGCAACAAAGCAGAGGAGAATTTGATCAGTGCGTTTAACCGAAATGGTTTCATCCCCTAAATGAAAATAAAAACAAGGAGCTGTGCCCGGCAGTCAGTCGGATAATTACAATGAATTGTGAAAATTTTTATAAAAATAGAACTGTGATTTGTAAAATGAACATTAAATCGGACAAACAACGGTCGTATTTCATCAAATGAAGCAGGAAGTAATCGTTTTAATGGATTATCCAAATTAAGGCTTTTAACATTAACTTCTTACCTTTATAAATGTCATTTAGTCGATTTAATTACAGTGTAGTGTGTACAGTCATACACTTCAATTGTCTTATCATGAAATAATGATAAAACTTTATTTACACAGCACCTTTCAAAGCTCAGCCACAGCGTGACAAAAGACAAAATAAAAGACAAAATAAAACAGGACCATACAGAACACATGAAAAAGTGTTTAATATTATACAGCACGAGTGAAATAACATTCTAAATGATTCAAATAAAAGAATAAATTATGTATGATAATATGATTTAAGAAGTGACTTAAAAGTTGACCCCAGGTCACGAGACAGCACACTTCTAAAGATACCCTCTTAAAAGGGATTTAAAAGAGGATGAGGACTTTGCCAGACTGATGGCCTCAGGGAGGCGGTTCTAAACAGCGGGGGACCTAACAGAAAAGGTCCGGTCAACTTTGGTCCTCAGGTGAGATTGTGGAACGGATGGCAGAGCCTCAGGTTACATCCGGGCAAGTGAGGTGTCAGTACGTTGGAGACGTAGAACGGACAAGTCATCAATAAAATCTGGAAAATCGATTCCAAAATGTAGCGGAGGACACACATGAGGAAAGAGGTCTGATTAAATGTGACCACCAAACACAAAGATTAAAGCACGGGTGGAATATAACAGGATAATAAGTTTGTGAAGCCAACAAAAAATAACATGGAACGCCATTTTAAAAAGAATTCATTCAGATTTAGAAATATCATTGGGCTTGAAGATGATTTTATAACTTTCTGACCAGTATATTCTTACATGTTCATCCATCCATCCATCCATCCCTCCATATCTATACCACTTATCCATGTCAGGGTCACAGCCGGGCTGGATGTTATGATACATTTATAATGTATTAATATTTGAATATAGTTTAATACATATAATAATGACTTGATTATAGCTCACCCTGACAAGCAGTACTCCTAATACGCCTGTGTAGTTAAATAATTTGTAGTTGAATCGGAAGGAGATGCGGCGCTGAGGAAGGGAGGGAGAGTTGGAGGGAAGACGCGGCGCGGAGAAGAGAACGTCGCCTCCTGGTTGTTCTCCGACCTTTTTATTTGCGGACATGATAGCTGCAGTGGCTGTCATTTTTCCATCAGGGGAACAAAGTCACCTTGGCCTGTGTGAGGACAGGTGACAGGAGGAGTGGGAGGCTGCGGCGCCGGAGCCATAGCCGGAGCCCTGCTGATGAGGGCCGCTGCTAGTAGAGGTGACAGGAGCTGGGAGCTGCTCACCGGGGGCCCCTGACACCAGCACAGCAGCTGCCCTGGGAGGAGCAGCGTCAGCACGTTCTTTGTACAGGAAGCTGGATGCACGGGCGAGCGGGGAGGGTAACACCTTATCTGCTTCCTTCCTCTCCCTCTGTTCCTTTTCCTCACTTTATTTTGTTATTCCACTAACCTCCCCGCGCAAGACAGACAGAAGCATCAAATATTGATACGACCTGCTGTGTCTCATATTGCATTTTGCTTTCGTTAGTCTTCATGAACTTCAAGGGAAGCTTTTTTTGATCTCGCGGAGAAAGTACAATCCTGTCTATATTACGGGCTTTTTAAATAATACAGACTTCTGGGTGCAACTCAAATGTGATGTCTGTGTACGAGTTGTCAGTGATATTTGCTCATCCCCTCTCCTCCCCTCCCTTTGTCTTCTTCCTCCCAGGTCAGCATCCATCACCATGCAGGAGGCCACCTCTCCTCTGACAGCTTTGTCAATGTAAATTACTGCAGTCAGTCTGGTGAGGTCTCAGTCCAGGGAGAGCGGTACCTGCAGGGCCGATCACTGGCAGCAAAGAAGAAACCAGAATAACCAGCGGTCCTGCCCCGTTTGGACTCGCTCTCTTTTATTTCTGACTCTCTCTGAAGCTCTCTCACCCTTCCTCTCTCGCTTACTGATGCTCTTTTTTCTCGTGGTGGAATAAGTACATAAATCCACTACTTTGTAAAACTTGAGGAGGAACGAGGACCAAAATGTACCAAAATGTTAAAAGTATTTACAGTGAATAATAGTGATATATTAACAGGTTTGAATTGGAAATGATGATAAAAAAAAAGATTTTCACCCAACAGCATTGTATTTTTTTTAAATGTGACATATATTTAATCTAATATATAACTTAGATCTAATAAATGTAATGTATATATTTTACAAACTATTTTTTAATCCCATATTGGAGGTACAAGGTTTTCATTTAACGGACTGAAGGACATAGAACTTCAGCAGTGGAGATTTTATTTCTTTAGCATTTCCCATTTTGAGGATTTTGAGGTGAATAAATGAAAACGCTTGAGAGAAAGTGCCAAAAAAAACAACTTTTAACTTTTAACCAAAAATGAAAGATTCAAGGTTTCTCCACATTCAGTACTCTAAATTCTTACTTTCTCAAAAAGGTATTGTCCAAAATAAGAAAAAATACAGAGTCGTTTTTCAAAAAAATCAGAACATACAGGGCCAAGATACAGGGCTTGTATTTAGTAATAGTTATTTAAAGTGAAGCTGGTGAGGAGTATAAAGTACTGGACACATACACAGTCCAACTGAAAAATGAAAATACTCAAATTTTGAGAATTCGGCATCAATTGTACTTCTCTCCTTCATGTTTTATTGTTTCGTGCATATGACCGTAACTACTCCCTCTGACGGACGCTGATCCCTGCTAGAAATCGGTTATTTTATCGATTTTAATCTCCTCTTTTAACTTTACACACAGACAGCGCTGCACGTATTTTGAGGACAAGTGACAGAGTTGTTGCCAGGTAACCAAAGATTGTAAGATATCAGCGTCTGGATAAACAAGGTCGTGAGGTGCTTTGATTCCCACCATTACATGACTGATTTGGTTACATAGTGTGTTCCCCCAGCAGAACTTTGTCCACGTGGTGGTTCTGCACTTAGAAATATGGCCTATTTCCTGCATCAAATGAGCTCCCTCGAGATTTATTTACTAAATTGCAAAGGACGAACAATAATTCATATCTCAGTAATTAGGCATGCGAGGAATACATCACAGAAGTGAATACGCCTCATTATTAAAAAAAAAAAAAAATAATAAAAAAAACAGAGAGAGAGAGAGAGAGAGAGAGAGAGAGAAAGCTAAGGTTTGATATTATGTAGATTTAAAATGCCTCCCTCAGGGTTTCTATTCATTAATTATTATCGGCTGTGAATAGAACACTACTGCGTGCCGCCTCACACCAACAATGCTGAGCAAATTAAGAACAAAGATGACAGAGGTAAAAGGAAGGAAGCCATTGTTTTTCTCATTCATGTTCCTTTGAAGAAGCACGGAGCTCAAGGACTCATTTGTACAATATTAACACGCATGGTTGAAGAATAATGCCTGTATGTGAGTAACAGCCTCGGCTGACCTGCAAGGGTGCACAATGGTGATGAAACATTTTGCATGTGGTGTGTTTTGTTCCCACAGGTGACTGGAGCTCCCTGAGGTGTGGAGAAACCACAGCAACCTGGACTCCTGCTCCGACTGCCTGGAAAATGAGAGTCACCGCTGAAGCTGGGAGTACGTGTTTATGTTTGTGTACCGCTCTGAGTGTGTGTATATGTTTAAATGCGTCTGTATGTGTGTGTGTGTGTGTGTGTGCACCTCTCTGATGTGCTGCTCGGTAGAGATGAATTTGAAATGATGGAAAACGTCTGTGACAGTTTACAGAATTATTTTCAAAGGATACCTGGCCCATTTTCTTGCTTTGAAAGTTGTAACGCTGTCAATATAAAGCGGTGTTGGATGTGAAAACTTTACACAAATTTCATATGAGCGTCAGTTTCTCAGTGATTGTAAGTGAAGCGGCTTCAGGTCTCACATTAGAGCCACAGCACACTCTGGTGTGGATCCAGACTAATGTAGAGTTTAATCCTGACCCAACTGAAAAACAAGAAAGTCCAGAGTTCAAATCCTTTCTGTGTGGAGATTGTGTGTTCTTATTTCAGGTACTATTGAAAACCCCCCACCTACGTGCCCACCATCAAAACATGTGCAAGGTCAATGCCCCTGCCATTGTCCTTGACTGAAGCACGATGTGATGTGTATTGATTTTCTGATGGGGCAGGATGCTGAAAAGCTGCAGTTTACAGTACTGAAGTGTTCGACTAATAAACTGAGAAATCCTGAAGTCAACTTCTATTTAATGTGGCCTGAGTAATATACCTAATGAACCAATTTAGAGGTCTTGTTGGTTGCAGGCAATAGCATGCTATGATGAGAATGGACGTCTGGGGGATCGAAGCTGGTTTATGTGTGCAGTCAACGTTTCATCACAGACACACGACGTTCAGTGCAATATTTAAAAAGTCACTAAATGAATCCAGCTGGTGTTTATTCTGTCCCTTACAGCAGAATAAAAGTGTTCATCTAAAATTCCTATGTTAAGTTCCGGTTAAGTATCGTGAAATGTCAGAGAAGGACGCATCTGGTTATGGATTTGGATCATCAATCCAGTCTGTCATCAAATAGCGACCCCTATCAAGTCTGATGCGTCAGAGTTCACTTCATGTCGTTCCACATCCTTTTCAGAGTGTGTTTTCCGTGGTAAAACCGATCGTTTGTATATTTTAGGATCAATTTTGCTTTGGTTCCTGTTATCTCTAATGCAGGCGGAGCGCTTTGTTCCGTCCCACAGAGACAACGCCTGCACGCCGATGACTCAACTCTGTCTGCATCAAACGCATCAAATGCAGAGGAAAGTGTCATTAAAGCTAATCTTACTCACACTAAACATAATAAAGGACTCTGTGCTTTTATTTGAGCACTTCCTGTGTTATTTATTTATTTAAATATAAGGCATCGTTACCAGATTTTGATAACAAATATAAAACACACACGCACACTGCTGAAAACAGATCACGCATACACACTTGTATAACCTCTCAGACATATGCTTGTGCATACACACGCACGCACAGGGCTTATTTAGTAGTGTATGTGCGTACTCTCATTGGTGTGTGTGTGTATGAATGACACTTTTTTTCTCTCGCAAATTTGCGACTTTATAATGTCAGAGAATTGCATAACATTTTTTTAATTATTTTTTTTATACCTATAGTGGCTCTAATACGCAGACGTACATCACGGCTTAATTTGAATGCTTCTTATTTTTGCTTTTAAGCTTTTATTTTGTTGGTTAATGTGTTCCGCTGTGGTTGCCAATTACCAGTAAAGCATGTTAGCATAATTGCTATCAAGTGTAAACACTAATTAAATAATGTTGAGTCCATTTTGATCTGGATGTGTTATTAATTATCTCCCTTTGTTATTGTCTTTCACACAATTTATGAGAGCCGCATGCATGATTTGCAATGAAACTTTGTTGTGCAACTTTCGAGGGGGATCGTACATTGTAACATGCTATGGGCCTGTGTTTTTTTGCAAGATGCTAAATATATATTCTAATTCACACTTCTGCTCGGTTGCACAAAAGTTCATCGCTGCACGCATAAATCAAAAGGGAAACTGATCAACCTGCAGGAGCCGCACAGGAAGAGACATGGCATGTAATTACCAAAAAGAAATAACCGCATAAATAAACATAGCGCCCGGAAGTGCAGCATCAGTGTCAGTTACGTTTGATTGAAGAACTGTCTGGGGTTCACAGGGGAAAGTAGGCTTGCATTTTTATTAAATCAAGCTCGCAAATTAGAGCGTTTGGTGAATCTCGCCGTGTCGCATGCATATATCAAAACATCTCCAATGTCCGGCGAGATTGAAATATGGAACTTCATATGTGACCATAAATAAGTGATGATGTTGTGAGATGTTTCCTGGTCACAGCAGAGGAAGGGACACAAAAGTGTGTGGCAGGAGTCAGAGAGTGGATCCAGTAAACTGGCTCTCCTTCAGGCATGGCAGCACAAGCAGCTGTCACTCCTCTTCAGTCCGAGCAAGAAATCATCCAATTTCATCCAGACGCTGTTGGAAGGTCAGTGGGATGGTGGTCCACACTTTGAGAGAGCACAGAGAATCGCTCTTAGCTCCGTCTCCCGGGACCCTTGTTCCTCTCAATCACTTCCCAGAGTCTGGACACAGCGAGCCACTTGGCTGCCATCCCGGCCATTACGACTCTTTGCCGCATCGATAGCACAAAACAATCCATTCTTCCCACCGGGTCCTTCTGTTGGGGTCTGCACCAAACGTTCTTGCCCTTTTGAACCACAATTTACACTTGAAGGGCCCTTGTTGTGATTTTGCACATTTTGTATAAGATGTTTAGTTCATTACAGTGAACATCAAATCGGTATTAATTTTTTGAACTATTAGTTAAAGTTTCTTTGAGATTACTAGTAATCCGCATCCGTTCAATGCCACACAGAGATTAATATTTGCAAAATCTAAAAAGAGGATCACCCTGAATAATTCTTTAATCATTTTAATGTTTCAAATTTCCTTTCCCACACCATCAGGTAAATCATGATAATGATAATATCATACGGTGTATGACTCAAACGTTATAATGAGTTTCTGTTCTTAATGCTGTAACTTTTCAATACAAGATTATTGTCATATTTTAATAGAATGCCTATTTATAATCTACAAATAAGTGCACAAAACCTGCAGTACAGATTCTAACCTTTTAAAAGTTGCTGATGCCATTAGTGCTTCTGCTGATTCTTTTTCAGATTTGTGATAAAATCATACCCAATTATATTATCATTTGTAAATATATATCTGTATGGAAAAATAAATTACAACACCGTGTCAAAGTGCATACAATTAGCAGGGGCGTCGTGCATTAGAGATTAAAAAAAAATGAAAATAAAAAAGAGGTCCTGGTGAAAAAACAAAATGCCAAAGCCAGAGAAACCCTAAATGACTAAATTATTCCCCATTAGCCACAAACTGTAAGATACTTTTTAAACTGCTGAATTTAATTCTTTAATATTCACGTTAGGGGACATCTGCTTACATACGCCTACTATTAATTAGAACTTTTACTCTTTAATATAAAACAGATGTGAAGCCTGGATTACATTTAGGGCTTCACTTTGGTCTATCAATGATCAAATGAAGTTATTTCCATTTTGAGAGTATTGCTTACAAAGCCCACTCCACTTAGACAGAATATGAAATATTTATGGGCCTTTAAGGAATAAAATCAGATGTTCTGTTCTGTAGTAAAGGCAAAACAAAATTGTTATTTGCGGGGAAATATTCTAATCTCCTCTTCAGCATTTCCTTTAAAGGTTGAAGTGTTTTTTATTAGCAGCACTAAATACTTTTTTCAGTGTAAAACAGTTTTTTCACGAGCGTTTCGTTTAATTTCTCCTCCCTCAAGGTCATCATACAGCAGGTGTTGGGTTTGCGTGAAACACTGACAGTGCATTACAAAATACTGCACGGGGAAGAACCGTGTTGTCTTTCTGCCCTATGTTGTCATTGCGGTCGGGGTGTCGGTGATTCAGACGTTCAGCATTTTGTCCTGTAAGTCTGTTGATACGTCTGGCAGGTGAAGCGGCAATGAAATAAATAAACCATGGAGGCAGAGTTAACGTGCTCATCATTATGTTCAACACACGAGAGGGAAAACAAACACGATAAGGCCTCTTTCATGTTATCACCAGTAATCAGGTATCAATCAAAGTCGGAGAGATTATTGATGACATTTTTTAGTAGCCCAGCAGTGTGTGTGTGTATGACAATGACAGCGTTTCCTGTGACTTTGATCACATGTCTGTCTGCTGCAGCTCATCCTGCCTGTCAGTCTCTGATCACAGCGCACAGCAACATGTGTGTCTGTGTCTCCACAACTATGATGGCTTCTTCAAGTTCTGTTTGCTGTGTGGCCTTCATTCATCAATTCATTCATTCATTCATCATTGTTCCTCATGTGTCAGTCTGAGGAGAAAGCAGTCGTGCAGTCATGTTATGAAAATCAGTCAACTGACAATTAACTGCAGCAAAAATGACTCTTTTAATTTTTACTTGCTGCACAAAAAGAGTTCAAAGTTTGTGAGTTGAAACCAACACAACATGGTTCCACCTAACATAGTGGGGGGCTAAACTAATATCTCAGATCAGACAGAGCAACATAAAGACTGAGCGATTTGTTTTATGACACTGTATCATTAATCACTGGAGAAAGTAATCTTGTGTCTACCTGGGAGAATACACACACACACACACACACACACACACACACACACACACACACAAACACAAACACACACAGCTGAGTTCTTTGTTTCATTATTTGTGTGTATCATCATCATATCAACATCATTATTACTCTCCTATAAATAACAATAATAATGATAATATTTTGGACTCAACAAACAGGAAATTCCACAGTGGTTTGGATTGAAGGATTTAGTCTCTAAAACTAACAAGATGTCTTTTAACTTGAACTTTGTACAGGTCTCTACAGTCCGTTTGACTGAAAGTTTCTATTCCAGAATTCTGCATTTTGAACTCCATCAAATTCATGAAGAACTTCCATGATCTCTTGTTGCTAAATGATGCACTAAATCTAATTTCATGTCGGGTTGGACTACTGCTCAGCTCTCTTCGGTAAAGGAAATGAAAAGGAAAGGCCGACTGCCAACAAACTCCCTCCCTGGCCCTCCGATGCCAGTCTGCTCGCTTTTTGTGCTCTATGTACAGACGTTTGGTACATGTAATGATTTTAATACTTTTTTACTCCGGACTGGAGCAATTTGAAGACAAGTCGAGGAGTAGATGTGTGTGATGTAAAACGAAGAAGAAAAAAAAAAAGAAAGAAGGTCTACGTTTGGGTCTTGACTGCAATTTCAGTGCTGCGCCTTGCATGGGTATCAGTACCAGGTCGAGATTGAAAACACCGCAGCATTTCACGAATAAAACATGTTGTTTCTGGGTGATTTCATGCACTTTGTTTAACTTTGGCACCCTTTGTTTAGGTTTAACATCAGTCTTGGAGATCATGTGTCTGAGAAACATGACAGCTGCTTTGGAGTCCCTCAGGGGAGCTGCCTTGGTCCACGATAATTCTCACTGCACATGCTGCTACTTGATTGGGGGTGCAGCCTTTGTCCCTGAACACACCGCCTATACACATCAGGGACGCCAGCTCACTAAAATATCTTAATTTTAATATTATCAAGTAGCCTTTATTTTAATGTTCTCTGACAGATTTGTATGTTTATTTTATTTCTCTTGTAATTTCTGCGCTGTAAAGCATTTTGAGTTGCATTTCCTATCTGAAAGGTGCTATACAGATAAAGTTATTATTTCTATTATTGTGAATCCATTGTTCCTGCAAAAGGATATAATTTAAACCACTCGTGAACAGGAGCAGAATGGTGGTCCTCCTATTTTTGTTTTCTAGCCACGGATAATTGGTGAAGGCAGCACGCAAAAGTTAATTTAAAACTTTTATTTGCAATGCAAGGCCACAGGGCTTTAGTTCTCAAAATGTCCACTAATTAACACCAAGAGAAAAGGTCAGACATTTGTTTCAAAGTACAAACGTTCTACTCATTGACTTATCGCTGATTTATATTCATATCACACATTTCACTTAAGCCAAATCCCCTCTTCTAACCATGTGAGATTTTATAATGTAAAGCGGGGCAATAAAATCTGATTAAATGGCCTCCACAGCCTGGAATTGATTCTAATGTCTTTCACTTCAGACAAAGATGAGACCTGAAGCATTCTCCAGACTTCACTTTTACTCTTAACAGCCTTAATGTTCAATCTAAACATGATTCATGTTGTTCTCAGTCGCTTAACAAACACAAACAACACAACGTTTTCACCGGATTTTCCTATCGTTTGGCTTCAAATTAAGGCTTCATTACAGTAAACAAAGATGCGGAAGGTCATTAAAAAGGACAAAACTGTCAATAGGACATGGATGGATTAGACAACCGGCCAACTGGGCACAGGCCCAGCGGCACAAGAGCTCAGCCAGAGTGTAACGCACAATGATGCTGTCACCAACTTTACATTTATCGCCCTGCTGTCAGAAGGAATAAATGTTCCAAAACTTCCCCCCCAGAGCCCAAACATTTACCTTCAGGCTGTCACATGACTTCAAACTCTCAGACTTCAGTAGCACAATTCTTATCAAAGGCCTTTACTGTAAAGCCCAAAGACCTTTTTTGACTATGTGGAGCAGTGGGCAGCCACGGAAAAACACATCTGCAGCCTAGTGCCTTGGTCAAGAGCAATGGCAGCAGTAATTAGCCTAACAGAGATGTTTTGGGGTGGGTGGAGAAAACCTGGAAACCCACGGAGACGTGATGAGTGTCAGCAGGGGAATCAAACCCGGGACAAACGCCTGCTTGATGACGGAAGATTCACTTTCATTCAGAGCCTCCAGTACTTCAGTGACTGAGAAGGTCAAAGTTCTGGCAAGTTCAAAAAACGCCAATTGGATTTTCCAGAATAATCATGGTCTCCGATGTACAGATATATCTATCCAGGACTGACTGAGATCTAAGATGAACAACACTGAACAACATTTGATCATCCCTCTGTCAGCGATTCGACGTTATCCCTGACTGTAAAACTCTCATTGTTCCCTCATCCTCCCGCTGAAGCTCACACAGACAGTGGTCATAATGCCCGCCCACCGGCTTCCTCATCCCTTCATTTGTCTTCCCTTCATCCCACTTTACACAGACATGAAGATGGTGATCGCAGGTCAAATGACGAACACGACACAGTCCATATTGGCAGTTTGTCACAGGTGACCTCTATAATCTGCCTATTGTCTTAATGACGCTGTCAGCGCCCTCTAATGATCCAGCTCAGGTGTCGCCGGCTGCACTGTATTAATTTACGCGCCCGCTCACCGTGGGAAGGTTATTTTTTATTGTGTCTGTCAGAGCCTGATAAACCTCTGCGCGCCATCCATCCTTCAGGGAGAGAAAGAGAGAGACTGAAGCGTCTTAAATTCCCTCTTCCCACTCAGTTTTCTTCCTTCCCTCGGTCTGGCTGTCCTGTATTTATTCTTGTCGTCTTTTTTCTTTATTTCTCTCTCCGCCTGCCGTCGGCTTACCGCCCTTCCTCCCACCTCACACTAACACCCATCGCATTTTCTCTTTCTGCTCCACACGGAGGCCCTAATATTTTCCCGCGGGGGCGCCCACTTCTCTCAAACGGTGATGAATGGCTCCGGCTCCCATATCGATTTCCAAACTGAAACAATTTAGGGACAAAACAAGTAGCAGTTTATCATATTGATTTTTTTTTCTGAATTCAGTTTCTCCCTTTAAGGTGACACTGCGTATCTGAATGAATACATGAGCGAATGCGAAGATGAATGCTTAACACTTCCTCAGCCGAGCGCTGACTGAGATTTAAGACAAACGCACGCATGACTGAGTCTTCTCAAAGTGCTTCTTAAGCGAGACATCGATGTGGCAGCAGGAATATGTATGGAGACAGGCTGCCACATCCAGAGCAAACTCTGCTTTCAACGTATACATCACTGACTCAAACGTTTACACGGCTGTGTGTCAAAGAGGATAAGTTGCTGTGTCGGGTTTGGTATTTTATTCGCTCTCTAAACAGTGGAAACGCTACAAACATCAATATCAACTCAAAATCCCCTATAGGAGCACAGAAAGATTTGAGGTATAAAGGGAAAAAACCTTTCAGTGCAAATGATTTAATAAGATTTATTGAAATTAGCATACAAATGCAGCCACAACAAAACACTATCTGATGTGAGAGTTGAAAAATTACCCCTCGGCTAAGAAAATGCTGAGATGTCCTCAAAAGTGAAGCTTAAGATGGATTCTTTTCAGATGACTTTAGAATATTTCCATATTTTTGTTTGCGAGAATTTATCTGCCAAGCCTGTAAAAATAATGACATGAAAATAATAGAAAACTATTCATTATTTTATTTTTTTAAATTTAATTTTAAAAAAATCTGATGTCTCTATTAACCTTCTTCTTCTTCTTCTTATTATTATTACTGTCATTATTATTATTTTTACTGTTATTATCATTGTTGCTCTTGTTATATTTGTACATATATTTGTAGATCTTTTCTTAGAAGAGTTTGAAGTTCCATATATGTGCTATATGTTGCTCCACAAAAACAAACAAAAAAAGAAAACTAATAAAAGTAATGAAGAAAATGCAAGAATCATAAAAAAATAGATGATAGTAAATACAGGTTAATGATACAAAATGTAGTATACAAAGAGGTTCAACTGTAATAAAAGATTTTATAGGAATATAAAAGGCTTTGGAATGAAACTATTTAGTAAACAACTTTTTTCTTATAAAGTTAAATTCTTAGTAAGCAACTTTTGGGGAAATTAAGATGTTGGGACTTTCGAGTGTCGGATCCATTTCTCACAGCTGGGTCTAGTTCAGGGGTCTCCAACCTGTGGACCTCACCCATGCGATTAATTATAAGTACTGTCAGAAGAATGACCGCATCATCAAAAAGTCTGAATTCAGAGCATGAATGGTTTTATGAGGTGACCAGCGAGATCATGGGAGATGTGTCCACAATCACATTACACACACACACACACACACACACACACACACACACACACACACACACACACACTCTTTCCCCGTTTTATTTTGATGGAGTCAAGTGTCAAGACCGTCTTTTCATACCAGATTGGATTCGATTACAATCTGCTGATGGTGCAGCCTGAACACACCTGAAAAAACATGTCGCACTGCCCTGCATGCATTAGTGCTGACAGTGAAGTCACGGGCTGGCGGACGTGTCCTTGGCTACGGCAATCTCCGCCTCGGCCTGCACGCTGACCAGCGCCTGCAGTGCCGCGTGCACAAATTGCCCAGAATGCAAAGATACATTAAAATAAATAGAAACAAACAGGAAGCTACAAGTGTGGAGAAGCGACGGATGATAAGGGCATTCACCCGCCTAACCCCGCCTCTATCTCTTCATCCTGGTACTTTGTCCCCAGCTGTTTAAATTATCTTGATTCCCATGGCGTCTGAAATTACTTTTACATGACACATCTGCAGAACGGGGACAGCAGCAGGGAGTTTGTAACTTCAGATGGACCCACGGCTACGGAAAATCTACTTTCCTAAGAGATAATGCTAATGGGAGAACACATTATACTCGTCCTCGTGATGTTGGAAATCACTTTAAAATCAATACAGAGGAAATGGGAAGAAGGTACGGTTAAAATGGGAAGACTTAGTGTAGCATGTGCATCCAAAGAGCAAAGCTTTTAAGCACAATGATTAATACTATTCTGTACAGTGGGTAAATTAAAAAGGCAGCCGCATTCATCAAATTATTGTCCAATTATTACTGTAATATTGAACATGATTAGAAATATTGGGTGTAATTTTCGTGATTTCTTTAACTTGGACCAAATTAAAAACGGCCTTTATGTGCCAAATGGCTGTTTGTTTGACCTTTAGCGCACAATGAAGCTCATGCTGTGGTAATGGCAGCAATATTCCTTTGCCTGAAAACACATCTCTTCAAATGATTAAAAAGACAATTACACCAGCAAGTGTTAACAGTAGGATCATCATTTTGGCAGAGCAACAAAAGTTTAGCAGCGAGTGACAAAACACAAGTTTAATCACTTCAATTCATTTTCACTTCTGTGTACTTACAAAGGTGTTGTCTTGGCGACAGGCCTCAGCACTTTTGCAGCAGTTGGTGATAAGAGATGAGACGCAAACTGAGCCATCCAACTCTTACAGTGAGACAACGACTACGGGCCAGACTGTCACCTAATCTGAGATCTGTCCAACTGTCTATAGATCTGCAGTCTACTTTGACCACATTTGAACCCAAAACCAACGTAGTTTGATTGTGATGACATCATCATTTGTCCCCGCCCCTGCATACAACCAGCACGTACCCAGGTCAGCTGTCTCCTCAGATTGATTATCCATGGATTGTCTTGTCACTTCCTGGTCGTTTCCAGGAAGGAATCAAGCATCCTGAGATTGAACTGCTCTCAAGTAGCGATTTCACTCAGACATGTCTCCAGATCATACTTTAGATGAGCCGTAACACTCTACACACACACAAAATGAAAATAAACACTTCAGTCGAGGAGTTACTGAAGAACTTCCTCCTTTACCATGACGAACAAATTACAAAATACCTCCAAAAGCACAGGACAACCCCCTGCCCTACCAGGTGCTACAACGCATCTGAATGAAGATGAAGACACTCAGGTCAGAGTGTTACATTTTGCCGCCTTTATCAAAATAAGCGTTAATGTATCTGTTGGCCCGGGGTTTTGAGAATTTGATCATCCTGCCAGCGTAACCGATAATAACCGTTTCGAGCGCGTCCAGCTTTCTCGGTGCTTTACTGGATTTTGTCCAATGCAGAGGATGAAAGTGTTTCCGACGAAGGGGGCCGACGGACCTTGTTTATGTTTGTTTGTCCCATTAAAGATGAGCTGCGACAGACTAGCAAACGCATCACTCATGTGATGATTCAACTTAATCACAAGCTGCTTCCATCCTGTCAGCGATGGAGGCCAGCAGACTGGGAGAGAAGCAGGCGTTGTATTTTATAAGAGTGGAGTTTTATTCCACAGTTACAGGAGAGAGTAAAAAGCAGTAAAAATGACGGAGTGTCTTCTTTCTGCTTTAGAGCTTCATCGGACGGTTCCATCCACGAGGCACCAGGCTCTCTAACCACTGCATTAACACAGGCCAATGCACAATAATACCAAAATACTCGAGTATTTTTGTACTCAATGCCAAAAAGACTCTTTGAATAACGTGATCATAGAGGCCAGCAGGATCTCCTTTAAATCTTCTGTTGATATTTATGATTCTGAACCCTGCATTCAATTTTCAACAGAAGAAACGTTTTACACACTGCTGTTGCTGTGGGTGCCTCTCATTTTATCTCCCGAGTGCATCATGACTTCTGGAAGCGATTCCAGCTTAAACTCTGAATAGAGGAACACAGTGGGCATGAAAATATATTATCACCACCCAAAGCTTTTATGGGAAAAATAAAATGTGAAATAAACAAAAAAAAAAATACATCGAGCTTCAGGATTTGTGATTTTGCTTCTGTTGATCATTGTCATGCGTAGCGTGTTGACACACAAGTTTGATTGATATGTAATTATATGTTGCTTGGCAACGGCAACAGCTGCAGGAAATGCATTCAAGTGATTGGCATCAGACTGCAGGAAGTGCCACATTTTTCTGGCATCCATTCTGATCACAGCCTAATGATGGGGGTGACTGTCTGACCTTTCCTCCAATATTAAATAAGGCTAACGTTTACTCATGTATACAGGAAATTTGGTGGGCAGATTTCCAATAAATTTAAACAGAACACTAATGCTTCGCTGCCAGCTGCTACTCTTAGGGAATGGGGTGGAGGTAATTCAGAGGAGGAGCACCGCTCCTTCACACTGAACTCAGCCATCTCAGATGGATTGGATGGTCAGGGAGAGCTGGGAGCTGGCAAGGGGGAGGGAAAATGAGTTGATGATTAGTGATTTGGGGTGGATGGACGGATGGACGGATGAATGGATGGATAGCAATGCTGGGTGAAAGATGAACCTTTTGGAATTCGTTAAGCTTCAGGCACTCAGGCTCAGTTATGCTCCCTTTACACACAAGGATCAGCACCTCCTCTTACGTCCATGCGTTCCTTACGCGGTGTTAACGTTCAGCAATACATCCACTAGGGGGCAGTTGAGAGTCAAACGTTTCTGACAACCACAACCATGGCTGTAATGTAACAGTTGAGAAAGCGGTAAAAGCAGTATTGCTTATCTCGCTTGAACTGTAGCTACTCTGCTCTACACTGCCCACTATGATTTTCTGGTGGTACTGCTTCGTTTCGTCCGTACCTGTAGACAACACGAATGAAGAGCACAGCCAGAGGGCTCCGTCCATATCCATACCCGCACTAAACGCCGCGCATAAACGAGCCTTTAATCGGATATTAGGGAATAAAGACAATAACGCTTCAGGGCAAACTATCTGTGCTGTGTGTCAGTTCTTTGAACCACAACTCGACACATATAGCAGTGTGTTTTCTGCTGTTCGTTGACTTTGTGACTGGGGACATTCTTATGTTGCCTGATTTATTTCAAGGTCATTTTCGAGTACGTCTTTCTGTCGTACGCCACCGGTAACACTACGCTACACCTTATTTAGTATTTTGTATTTGTCTGAGTAGGTCTGCATAGATCAGAGAACAGGACTTAGCCCTGTTTGAAAAGCCTCCTGGACACATATATCAGTGTCTTTAGAACTGTGTCTTAAATGCTGGTCGGTGGATGGGGAGACGGGGGGACGGGGGGACGGGGGGTGGATTAGCACCCCCTGCTCTCCTCACACGGTTGGGCGTCATTAATCAGTAATGTTCTGAGCTCTTCCAGCAGTTATTTACTTCTCGGTTGACCCCTTTTTCCCTCCACATCATCTACTTTAGAATATTTCCCAGAATCCTTTTCACCAACCCCCAGTGGACAAGTCTTTGCTGCATACAGTATGTGTAGTTGGACAGCTCAATAGAAATTGCAATAGCATAGTAATTTTTCCTCTCAAGAAAGCTGAGGAGGTGAAGGGTGGGTGGGGCTTGAAAAAAAGCAGCAGAGATTTACTGTGGCAAAACTCACACTTCTTCCTTTTCTGTTATGAATTTCTCGCCATTCTGATTATTGATTGGCGCTGCAGAATGTGAGTGTGTGTTTGAATGCAAGCTGAGGTCAAAAGGTTACGATTTTACCTTCACCAAGAAGTTTGGGTTGTTTGGTTGCAAGATTATTGCAAAGATTCTGAGGCGCAGGGAAGAGCCCACAAAACTTTGGACTGGATGGAGGAATTTCTGAAACAAATATTCCTTAATATTATGAAATATTGAGATCTATTATTCACTAATAATTAAATAAAACTGGTAGATTTAGCACGATTGCAAAACTCGAAGGACTAATTTCTCAGAGTTTTAGTTTTCACACACATCTCCACAGTTTTTCATTAATTCTGTCTGGCCAATTTGGGTAAACAAACATAAAAAAGTAAAGAAAACAAGAAAATAGATAGAAAACGGTGGATGAACAAGTCTAATAAAGTATGTACAGAAAGTAACCGTCGTGGTAAAGGTGGCGAAATCCAACTTCCTGTCAGATCGCCTCCCCTTTGCTTGAATGTGCAACTCGTTTTTCAAGGATCCTGATTTTGACAAAGGCCTGGAGAAGATTTTTCACCTATGTGTGCGATAACGAGGTTCCTTTGAAATGAAATAAGGTCAGCGTGTCTTTTCTGTTTACGATCAGTGATGGAGTTTGATGGGTGCACGGATGGGTCACGGTGACCTTTACGCAGCACCTGCAGCTGTGCCTCCAGGCTGCTGTCACGCTGCTGTCGACCCGGGCCGACCCCTCAGCACCTCCTCACACCAGTATCGCGCTGCCGTCATACATTTGCAAGTCAAAGGCATGACTGACTTATCACTGTCCGCGAGGATGAGTTGGACAGTGAGTGTGAGGGAAATAATACGGAAATACGCGATTCACAATTTTGCGATCGTTGGCTGCAAAAGTGGAGTGGGCGTGGTTTATTCAGGAATGAGTGAATGAAGGTGTCCTCACTATGCAAAAAAACAAAACAAAACATGGAACAACCTGATGGTGGCGCTATCACAGTAGCGACATTTTGTCAAAGTTTGAATGTGGACATGTTAGGATGTGATCTAGTCAACAAGCTAGTCAAGTTCATCACTGAAAGACAATATTGAGAGACTTTTTGGCCTTGGCAGAGGTATGTGTACTCGAGCGCCTTCTAGTTTTTCACATGTTCATAATGTATATCCAAATTTTGCCGTAAGAGCAAAAAAAATCAGCATTACATAGATTTATTTATGTGGTGCCTGTTATTCATTGCAGGCTCAATTTATTCCATGACAGCTTTATCTTTATTTGCATGCTACTACGGCAAGAAGACAATAAAAAAAAAAAAAAGGTCAAAATGATTCAGTCTGACCGAGATAAAGATAAGTGAGGGAGAGACAATGAATGAGTGAATCTCCGCCGCTGCTCTTAGTTCCTGGTACTTTTGTAATGCTAATAACCTGCATAGTAAAACAACACAAAGAAATTCAGTCTTCCTGCTGGAGGACGCTGCGTATCAAAGCACAGGAAGAGAGTGTTCTCAGACAGCACACAGGACAGCCACGGAGGAACATGTACGTGTGTCTTCACGAACAGAGGGAAGACCCGGATTGTGTTAAATAATGATCTCAGGCTAAGCTCGGCTGCCCGACTGGCTGCTTCACTGGTCTACTTAATGTCAGATCACCGAGCAGTCAGAATCAATCTGCACTCTGGGTGTAAAACATCTGTAAACTCTTCTGTGCAGGAAAGCCACTTTTCTGCTTTGCTCCCATGTCTGTTTCTGTGAGCTCTTAAGTGTGACCATATGATCACACAGACGGATTGTAACAAGGTTTGTCCTCATCGGAGCCACGGGGACGCAGGCGGACACGGCCACAGAATGAGGATGTATGCCGGTCTTTAAGCTCCACGGTGCTACGCGGGATCAACTTCTGAGACTTCCTAACTAAAACCAGGCGAAGCTCATCAGTTTTCCTAACTAAACTGTCAGCATGCATGCAGCAGGCGGCCCTGCAGTCTGTCTAGGAGGCCCAAAAATAGGTTCAGGCCTGATTGATAAATCAGCTGCAGCTGTGGCAATGAAGACACAGCTGCATGCAATTGACATCTAAACTGCAGAGCCACGGTCACATATAGAAACAGACAAATCAAACCCATCCCCCGCTGTCACACCGATACTCTACACGTTAGGAAATACAGAAAAAGTAACACAGACACACACAAACACGCAGTTAACGCAGTAGCTGCAGAAATTAATCAATAAAATGGAAGAAATACAACACGATAAAAACAATAAAACACACACTGACAACGTGTGTGTATACACATTGTAGGTATACTGTGTATACAACTAATATATTCAAATATTTTCTCCTACTTTTTTGAAGAATAATTTATTAATTGCCCACAGTTTCAGTTCTTTAGTTTTATTAATACTGTGTAAATTAATTAAATTTAACCTGTTATCAACTGAGTAAACGACATAGAAAGCATAAATGAATCTAATAATTTAATGACAGGTTGTGATTTAAAATCCTAAAATCCATTTCAACTTTTTTAACGTTAATGTATTTTCAATTTCCCTTAGAATTGTCTTTATTTTAAATGCGTTGGGTGTCATTTTGTGTAGAATTCAACCTGGTACGTGTGGTACCTGTTCAGCCATTTCACTGGAGTTTAAAATAAAAGTCTGATGTTTATGAAGATGGGTCCATTGTCTATTGATGGTCATCTCAAAGTTTAAGAGGTTTCATTTCGTTCATCGTCATGTGTTCACCAGAGAGTTTGATATCTAGTCACCTGTCAAACTATGTGAGCCGTTAGCGGCTACATTTCCTCATTCACCCGAGCGCCCTAATGTCTGTGATGCAGGCTCAGATTCTACTCTCTGTTCTAAGCACACTTTATATATATATATATATCAGTCAGGGCTGGGACTGAGATGGATTCCCCGTGTTACGCAGGCCGACCTCCCGTGTGTGAGCCTCTGTCGCAGCCTGCAGGCAGCTCATACATTGTGCTGGCCTCTGTGGCCGCGGGTCTGAGGTGCAGCGCTGAGCTTTAAACTGAAACAATAGATTATTGTCACCTCAGCCATGTAAGAGCCAACAGTGAGGAGAGCCGTCTGAAAAGGACAATAGGGTATGAATTGATTTATGAGGGTTCAGGGGGGCATAATGTGCAGTAGTAACAAGGAATCAATGGGCTAGAAAATGCTAACAGCAGCCTTTTATGTCCCAAGCCTTTGTCTCATCCAGAATTTAATTAATTTCACTCCTTTTTGGGAGCTGCTGGAGTGTTGATGGAGAGGTGCGTCGTTCTCCTCGCACGCCGCCGCCGCCGCTTCATTGCAGTTTATAAGCCGCTTTAAACGGGGCCTTGTGAAACGTGAATATGACAGATGTGCTGGCGTTTCCTTTGGAAAACAGCTCATCCCGTCAGGACAGAGCAGTTTATTTATTTTTTAACCGTGCAGAAAAACACAAAGGGGACAACTCTATGTGCAACTTCTTTTTTTCTCTTCTTTTTTTCAGTTTTACAGCGGTGAACAAATCCAAAGGGAATCACTTTCCACGGCGAAGAAACTTTTATCTTTTCTTGAGCTGACGTCATGTTTCACTTTAGCTGAGTCCTCGTATTTCAGATGTACATCATTCATCAATGTGTGTGTGTGTGTGTGTGTGTGTGTGTGTGTGTGTGTGTGTGTGTGTGTCAGTGTGCGCCTCATTAGGTTTTCATCTGGACCACAAGAAAACATTTTCTATTCCTGCCCAAACAAATAGAGACACATGAGAACAGTTATGTACATTTTAACCCGTTAAACACTAGTAAATGTGTTTAAGGCAACAGGTTCAGGATTACAGGATCCAAGGACTTTGGATCAACCAGGACTCGAACCCGCTGTCCACCTGGGGGAACAGCCAAACTGGAGGCTCTGCCGCGGTGGAGAGGACCTGGACGTCTGCGGTCAGTCCTGATGGAATCTTAATAATAATTTGGCCACCGTCCTTAAATTCCAGCCATGTTATATTTTACCCTGAAGCTCAGAAAGACTCCTCTAATTCAGGCAGCGCTTCAATTGAAGTCTTAGAGGTTCACGCACTAAATTTCCATGGAATCAAAGCCCCAGGATGGCTGGATTAAGCACTGATCCAATCCCGTCTCTCCTTCTCCCTCACATTTATTTTCTCTGACAGCCTTTAGCATTCCCTTTAGCATGGCTGCCATCCCTTCACTTACACTCTTTTTATTATTTCAGCATCATTCAGGACCTTCTGTGAAGCGTCCAGTCCTGGCTCTTACTTCATCGTGGATTTTTGAGTATTTTTCGTCTTGATTTGATGATTTCATTCACCACAACGGCCCCTGATTCCTTACAAATCAACCACATTCATTGACTCCTCAGACGGGCCGGCGCTGACACGCACACACACACCGACAAACTTACATACACCCATTCACACCTACGGGATATTTAGGGCTTCTGGTGTCTATTTTAGGAGAGAGTTAACGTAAGGATGGAGAGGACATAAACACACTTTGTATCTTAAGTGTTCGGGCTGCATATATTTTTTCATCATTAGCATATGAGCTGTTACCAAGATAGACGTTATGTAATTGCACAGTGTAAGTACACTAAGTTGAGAGCAGTAACCCACGCCGTAATTACAAAACGATCATCCACCTTACAGTGTACTCCATTGGGAACAAACTAAAATCTATTGTCTAATTAACCCTTCTGCCTGTTGTTGTTCTTGTTTTATCCCAATTAGCATGCACAGTGTGACAACTGTTCCCGTTACCAAAAGCCTCTATTCTCGGCTCAGCACAAAACTCCGTCTGATATATTGGCTTTCCGTCTCAAAGTGTTACAGCCGGATGACGTGCCGTACATTGGATGGCGTTCTGTGTATCGAATGAGCTGCTGAGCCGAATATGATTTTCAAACACGTTATATTTCTGCCGTGCGATTCTGTGGGCGATAACTGCTCGATCGCTGTTTCGTGTCCAGTTAGACGAGGAAATTGAGATTCGCAGCCTTTGAGTAATGCTCGAGAAGCGCTGGTGGCATCGAGGTGGGGGGACATAAGAGTTAATGATGTAGTTTATAATGTGCTCACCGTATGCAGATGGACAGAAATCGTCAAATAATCCCACACCTATAAATTGAAATCCATATCCACAGTTGCCTCGCGGACTCTGTTCAACGTATAGAGCTTGTGTGTGTGTGTGTGCGCGCTTTGTCTTCCCGGCCTCCTGCAGTGCATCTTATTAAGACAGTGTTTACAAGTATGTCTTCTCATTAGGCTACTGTGCTTTTCCATCTCATGTAAATATCAAACCCCATCATCATAAATGTGATATGGCATGATTCTCCACGATGCACTGTAACAGGAGGAAGCTGTTTCCTTGGTAATGTTAATCTAATTCTTTGTGTTTGTGTATGGGGTTATTTGTAGAGGCTGAATATGTCCCCATGCCCACCCAGCCTTATAATAATGACGTCAACAGCATGCAGTGATGTTGATATGACAGTGACAAGTATTGCCAGAAATGATCACAACAGTGGAACCTAAAAATAGACTTGCTAACCCAAATAACAACAGTAAAGAGTCCGATGTATCTTCTTTATCTCTTATCGTAAGTGGCTAAAAATGAGATTAATCAGCAGTACACCTGAGATTGATCAGGCAAACGTTTTAAAATTCATTTTCTCCTCAGCTTAGGCTGCGCTCAGGGGACGTGGACGCCACGGTCGCTCGATACGTCGAAGCTGATTTTCTGACAGACGACGGAGAATAAAAGTATCCGCGTATCGCCTCTCCCTCTGCGCACGTCGTCGTACCGACAACTGTGAGTGCTATGACAGACTTTACCATCATAATAAGGACATTGAGGACGTACCAGAGATGTTTTAGTTCAGTGAGCTTATGAGCCGACAACATTTACATTTTTTAAAGAATTGACATGATGCCTGGACACGCCTCATGAAGGCCGGGTGTCTTGTCACCCCGGTTATTTGTCACAGCAGACAATAGACAGTTAATATGACACATTAAACCATATTAATTCTCACAGTCTGTAAATTCGAAGGTCCCTGAGCAAAACCGTAACCCTTGCGTGATTTATAAGAAACTTTACAAATACAATCAACCTGGACGCTATCTCAGCACCATGTAAACTCAGCGTACTCTGCCTCAGATCGCAGCTGGAGTATGACTTCATATTCTAATTCCACAGGCTTCATTTATTATTTTAATAATGGCCCTGTTCTATTTACAGTGAGCCTAGTTTGCACAAAAGCAGAGCCGTGACGCCAAAATACTTAAATAGAATGCAGAAAATAATGTAAATTCATGTAATTAGTTCCACAAAAGGTCACAGTGTCAGGTCTGCAAATCCATTTAATGTTTATTAGAATAGTGAATGGCTCTGCGTTCAGGGTCAAAAATCCAGTTTTCATCTATGAATGATGCACAGTAACTGCTGAAACTTTATGAAAAGATGTAAAAGTGTCAAGGCTCTGAGTTTTCTTTTCTGTGTTGCTAAGTGCCGTTAATGTTGAGAACGCCGCATGAGTCATTTCTCACCGCGGGTTGTTTACGTGATCGCTGCCTGCCAACAGTTTGTCAGCCTGCAGCCGAAATGACTGATGGCGCAGCAGCCGTTCATTCAAAAGGTAAATTGTCATTCAGAGGGAGAGCACATGTGAAATACAACATCTCATGTTGTACGTGAAAACGTGGATTAAAAGCATGGCGCTCTGCTCGCTGTGGATTGAGTAGATGCTCTCAGGAAAATGTCAAACGTGTTCTCGGAGCAATTATAGAAAATGGGTGGACACAGAAAACAATTCTTCAGATTTTGACACGTGTAGTCAAAGATTCAATTCCGGACGAGGTCTGAATAATAAATATACGTTAACGGCGTTTCAGCGCCTCTGGTAGCCCTAAGCCTCGGCCAGGAGTTAGTCTCTAAAGAGTGGTTACTATGATGAAATGACCGCTGCCATGAAGAAGTATCTGTCAGTTCACTGACTGACCTGAATTGAAAATATATTGAGTGCTTGCTGTACGTCAGAATGTGTATCCAGGTGGTGATATGAACATCGATTGGTTGTGTGTGGTGATGCGCACCGCCTGGTCTCAGTCTTGCCCAGAGCGTTTTCTCCCCTGCAGATTCTACATCTTTGTCATGAAGTGTGTGTAGCCCTGTGAAATCAGGTATAATGACTGGACTTTGGCTAGCGTAGCTGTAGCATCACGAGCCAAAGTATTTAAAACAGAGTGATTGAACCCAAAATGGCTTTTTGTTTGCATTTCAGTCAATATTGTTTTTTTGTTTTTTTTGCTTTTCGGTTTAACTATTAAAAGTAAAGAATAGTTGGATCGAGAAGCCACAAACTTCCTCCTCAGCTCCCCTGTGGTCGCATTTCATTTCCTGCGGGGAAATCACAAGCTGCCTCAAATCAAAACAAGTGTAGGTAAACAACACATCCTAACCCAAGCCCCCCATTTTAAGACGAGCCACAGATGAGCCCAAACACACGCGCACACACACCTAAAGCCTGTGCTCTAGGCACCCGGAAACCTTGCGCCAGCCAGCCAGCTAAATCAGCCAGCCGTGTGGAGCGGGAAGCGATGCAGTGCGAGTGGAGATATTGCTCCTCTATTTTCGGCAGCTCCCTAACAAGCGTCCTCAGACAGGGCTGCAGGGGAGCAGGGTAACTGCTGAGCCTGGCACCGCTCAGAGCCCACAACAGAGCAGCCAGCGGGGCTAACAACCATCAACAGCCCAACCAGCTGCTGCCGAGCCCCGATCCAGGCACCAACACCCCTGGGAGGGCGGCGATCAATAAAACCCACAAGCCTGGAAGATATGCAGGAAGAAATGTGTTGAGGCAAAACAGGCTCATTTAAAGCTAAAGTGTCCTATCAGTCGGGCTGGAGGAGCGTGCGGAATATCTCTCCAAGGAACGGGGGAGGAGGGGACATTCACCAGAAGAGGTTTGTGGATGATGTCTGCAATTTGGAAGGTCAGCGTAATTGGCCAAATGAGGGTATGACTAAACGCGGAGTGTGTGTGTCAGACAGAGGAAACAGAGAAGGGAAGAAATGATGAAGAACGGAAGAGGGTGCAAACATCTGTTCAGTCACACGAGCAATCTGACAGGAAGAATGAGAAGTCTCACTCCCCGATGAGGGTGTGATGCTAAAAACACACGAGGGGCTTCAGATGTTTTGGCCATTTTAATGAACAGATTTTAATGTTTCACGTGGAACAGTTGCAGACTTGTGTCGTTCACGTGCCGGTTCGCTATCAAAGACCACCTGTTTGTGTGTAAATCTCCAGCGCTCGTCCTCTTTATCGTCTTATATCTCGCCTGTAAGGGAGACCTATCGGGACGCGTCTGGTTCGCTGGGAGAGACCAGTAAAGACTCGCTTTGATCCGCGTTCTGGAATGTTTTTAATCAAAGTTCTGCCGTGCGATTGAACCTGCGGTGCTCTTGATTCAACCTTTAAAGTAAGACTGCGTGTAAAATCTATGCTTTCAGTATTAAACTGGTCTGCTGTAGGCGTGAAGGGTGGGTGTAAAGGTGGGCGTACTGGCTTTACTCATGGAAATAGCATCTTCACTCTCCTCAGCTTGGATGTCAGTTACAATTAAGGCGCGTTGTGAAAGTCGTCATAACAGGATGCACCCTATCATACGATGTCGTCAGGGTGCATCCTGCGATTCGTCCGGTGCTCATCCTTCAAAATTAACAGAACCCTGACCCTCGTGAAGTGTGGTGGGAAGTAGAAGTGAGGGCAGAGGAACAAAGACGAGACGTTTAGGCCTTTAGATGGACATATCTGACCAAAATATCAATATCAGTGCTCAGACCGCGGCGATTTACATCTCAAAATCGAGTAGGTGTGGCCTGAAGCACATTTTGTTTGTTTTGTTAAGATTATGAAAGTGGTTTAAAATTCTAATCCATCGTAACCAAATTGACTAAGGCTTCTGAGTGAGCAATGTACAAACCTTCTGCAGCCTGCGTGGGGTGGATGTGAGGACTGATTAGAAGTTGATCCGTGTATTATGTTGACTATCTTGTATCTGAGATTTACAGGTAGCTCTTCTTGTTTGCAGAGAACTTTTGCAGTCTGGGGGATTAGGAGTCAAACACGTTGCGAGTGCAATATAGCTACCGTGCATCGTGCAATATGGGTATTTTCAAAAGTGCGTGGAGAGAGTGTGCGCGCGTGCGAGGATTGTGCGTGAGGAGCGGCGCACTCTTGGGCACGGCTGGCAGACCGCGGACCTTCTGCTGTCATCCTCTGTCGAGGAGGCGCGACTGGGGTGACATTCACGTCCCCGGTAATTATCAGGACTATGATGTGGGAACATTAATGATGTATGAGGGCCCAGTGAGGGGTGAGAGTCGTGGCTTCACAGGGCCTCATTACTAAGAGATACCACCGGCGAGAAAGACTGCACTGCCACACCCACCCGGACTCCACCGAGCAACACTTTGCTCTCCCAAAGCAGAAATGTCTTCATAAAATGAAACATCAAGAGGCGGCCTGACGTGTATCTGACCTGGTGGTGACACAGAGAGTGTGAAGTGTTGTTTTCTACATAATAGTGCGACCATGTTAGCAGTTCTGCCCTCTTTCAAGATACTAACGTTCATTTCCACAAAGTTGAGAGATGCAGCAATACCCAAAAATGGTGGATTATTGATTAATCTGGAGAGTGAGAATGGTCTGATTCCTAAAATATCCAAAAACATATTGTTCTCTCATATTAGATGCATTCTGTATTTTTCCGATTATATTTTTTTTTCATTTGCGGCACGAGAAAGAAAGAAAAACAATAAAAAAAATTTAAAATGCAACTATAGCTCAACATTTTTTAAATAAACGTTACACAGCAGGATGCTCAACAAACAAAATACAATATCATAAAGGGGGGGGGGGGG
>OMNV01005977.1:32547-72385 GCA_900303265.1 Brotula barbata
GGGGGGGGGGGGTGTGAGGACTGAGTGTGTGTGCTGTTTAACTTTTAATGTGTCAACCTGACTGGACTACCAAACAAATAGGAATCACGACCAAAAATCTTGAAAGGAATCTAATAATCTGGAGTTTGATGAGATGAATTACTTGGATACGAAAAACAAGGTTAAACAATCTTTGATTTGGAGATTTTCCAAAATTCCCCCATCTGCAGTGCAGTTTTACTCTTAATTGTTCTACTTTATCACTGTCGTCACACAACAACGGAGAGCCTCACTCCCAGACGGTGACGCCAACACTCACTGTCTTTGTTTCTTTAACGGCGACGAGCGCATGTTTGCCTTGTTGATGCCAAATTAGCGAGGCCCTTGCGTGGAACAAATCATGGATTAACAATGTTGTCAAATTGGAAAAATTAGAGCCAGAATGTCAAGCTGAGAACTTTGATCCGAGCAGACCTGGATTTCACCCTCTTGTAACTGGAATAGACAAGATGTCTGATTATCTCTAATTAAAAATGATTAAGCACCTACTTGCGGCAGTCAATGACCATTGATTGAGGGGAATGCTGATGTGGTGAGTGTGGCCCGTTTCTGGGCAAACTCCAAAGGGCCTTCAAATTTCTCATTTCAAATCAGAGAAGGTGCTCATTGACTGGATTTAAATCATTAAAGCCATCCACTTCTCTCCTGTAGGGGGATTATGGATCTCTGGGCTCCCTGTGCCGTCCGCTTCATGCATGCTGAGCAGAGCGAGTGGGGAACGGAGCCGGTGAATGTGAAAAGTGAATAAAGGATTTAAACAGAGAATAAAGACAGAGCAAAAAGTCGATTACATCTCGAGGTTGTCAAACATTTGACCGTGAATTGAAGTGGGAGACGAACAGCAAAGAAAGAAAGTCAACATGTCTGTGCATCACCGCTCGGTTGAGAGAATTAAAAGGATAAGAGGCGATTAAGCCTCCGCCGGCTGATAAACAGCCGCGTTGTGTTCCTGACGTCGATTTGCGAGTTAGCGGACATTCTCGGAAAGATGTCACCCAGTTCGTCTCGCTGTCACCAATCTAGAGGGCACGTGCATGACTTCGTGTCTAATCAGGTGTGGTATCCATGGAAACTGAGGTAGCGGAATGTCATGTGCAGCATCTCATCTCATAACACTCCTGGCACAGAGCAGGGCCGCAGGGCTCAGGGCCCAAATACAGCATGTTAGCTATGATCACAACAACGAGACCAGCAGCCACCACAAACAAGGACAAGAAAAACATACTAGACGTCCATCCATCTATCTATCTATCTATCTATCTATCTATCTATCTATCTGTCTATCTGTCATCCATCCATCTATCCATCTGTCCATTCATCCCCCATCCCCCACAGTGTAAAGTGTATTAAAATGAGTCCATTTCAGACTGTCAACTTGTCTCATTGTGTTCATGTCACGTCCCACTAAAATGCACATAACGGATTATTGGGGTAATAATGTTTAATGTTCACCTTTGTTCAGAGCTCCAAATAACAGCTTGTGATAGTTGGGTGAAAAAAAGGACTGTCAGACTTTCTGAGGCTCATATTTCCTCTGCCCCATTAGACTGCTGTAAAGTTGTTTCCAGCACAGCAAACGTGTTTGCTATCTCTAAAATGACACCTATGAGTACAATGGCACGATGATGTAATACACAACCATCTAATAGGCAAAACTACGCCAATAAAATCCAGGCTGTAGAAACCTTGGAATTGTGCTGGAAAAATACAGACAATATGAGCACAGTAAAGCTGAGAGCCGGTCTTAGCCTGGATGTGACCGATGCCCACAACAGACTTAAGTTCGGCAAAGTTTGATCTCCACGAGTGAGTACATACTTTTTGACTCTCCTCATTCGACCAAATGAACTGAAGTACAGGATTTAAATGAACTCTCTAAACAAACTTAATTCACTTAAAACACAAAAACACTGCGACACAGCAAACAAATCAGATTTTTATATCTGTGTGATAAGAAGTCTGAGAGCAAAAAAGCTTATAGTGCACAATTTACTAAGTTAGAAGTGTTTTATGGCTGAGCTGCTTAATGCAAATTTTACACTGAAACAATGAGGGACACTCGCTTAATACTCACTCTTAAAAGAGTTTCTTCCATAGCAGATGTGCCGGTTTTGAACAGCTGTAATCACCGACATCTGGGGAGGGGTCCGAGAAAATCTTGGGGTCGTAAATGCTAAAAAAATCAGATACAGTATAAAATAGTCTGTAATTATAGAGGGATAATTGGGAGGGGCTGTAAAAAGTTGTTACAGTCGTTGGTTGTGATGCAGTGCTGCGGATAGAATACGTTAAATAAAACATTTAATAAAACAGCTCTACTTTAACTTAATGCAACTGCGACGTTAAGGCTGGAAACCATGGGGACGATTTTCTGTGATTCATTCTTAGGATTCATTTAAAACTCACACACAGCAGACACCTCCAGGCTGTGACTCGGTCCAAAAAAGAGCAAGAAATAATTTCAGAGAGTTATTTTAAACGCACAGCATGATGGGATACCAGTGAGCATAATTAAGATGTTCTTTCAATTTACAGGTTTAGCTCACAGGAGGTTTGACAAAAATTGTGAAATGCGAAAGTGACAAATTTGTCAGTGTGAAGTGAGTCGTCTGACTTCTACACTCTTCATTCATAGCTTCCTGCTCTTGTTTTATGTTTTTTATGTTTTTTTTTTAGTTCTCTGTGCTCTGATTTTGTTTTATTCGTCAAGCCAAATTCTCTGAGATTATAAAGATAAAATTTACATGACGAAAAATTTGGATATTCCCTGAGATTGTATGGTTACGTACACGAATTAAAAATAATATTCTCTGAGATCATAATGTCGCAAATTTTTGAGATAAAAAAAGTTTTGGGTAAATCATTATTTTTTTATTACTTAATTGTACTTATTTGCTCAAGATGTCATATAGATTTTTAAAATGTCAAAACACTGGTAAAATTGTAATAATTTGTTAATTTACACCAGATATCTTTTAAATGATATAATATAGCACGTAGGCAAATTGCATACTGATCACCCTAACAACTTCTATAAAATTCTCTTCATTTATGACTTCAACACAGATCTAATTAAACAAGTGTGTCATCTGAGACTGTCTTACATGATTTACACGTATTAAAGTATCATAATTGCATCCTTTACAGATTATAGGTGTAATATACTATATGAATATGATCGTCATCTTTCTTGGTTGTCTAATGTAGTTTTCTCTGTTGTAGTGCATAAACCAGTTTGATTATACTATATACTGTACAGTATATATAGAGAGAGAGAAAGAGAGAGTGAGACATATATTGTTGAAAGTAGCCGGTTTAAATCGGGAGCCGTTAATCCTATTGCACTGGCAGGTTTGTTAAACTACTCCAAGAAAATAAGACTACCATGTGACAATTATGATGAAAAAAATAACTGGATATACTGCTGATTTCATCGATTGCAGGCTTTTAGGTTATTTGTGCTCAGTAATAGCTCATGTGAGATGATGATGACACTCCTCATCATTTCACTAGACGGCATTCTTTATTTCTGCTTGTCTCTGCTGTGGTGCTTTTTTTTTCTACAGCTCAGCTCCTCACAGTTACTACCCTAATTGCAGCACCATCCTCCTCTCTTTCCAGGTGATTTTGTGGTAGAGAAAAAAAAGCAGTGAAATAAATCACCAAGAAATGAGCATAGAGAGGAGGAAGGATTGTTTTAGCCCAAAGCTTCTCTTAATTATATCTGTATGGACAGTATGTAAATGCCAGGCACTAATATCAATTAGCATGCAATATCAATTAGCAAGCAATCTCACAGCACATTAGTGGGGATAATGGCTTGACCCCTAATATGACCCGTCCACTTCACCTCAATGGATCCTTCTTGACAGCACCCTACAAACACACCACGTTTGAAAAGCTAAGAGGAGTGATTGCGAAAACAATGTGGCAAAAGCATGAATTATTAAACCGTTCTGTTCCTGCAGTGGGCATTTTAAAATTCACGTATCACAGAGCACAATCATGCTACTCTTTTATCCCCTGCGCACTGCAGGAGGAGCCGACCTCGGCCTGTATTGCGACTGAAGGGTCTATAAATGTTCTACGCTCTGCGTCCTGTGAGTTACAATGCTGAGGGCAGGCCATAACTCACACCATTAAACATAACGAGGACTTAGACAGGCTTAGTCATCGGCAACAACGAAAAATAATGTCTAATCCTGCCATGATGCTGTATATTGTGCCTTTCCTACATGTTGTCAAGCAATGACAAATCCAGACCAAAGCAGAGGACACTGTTTGTGTCAGGAGGCAAACTACAGGGGAAGACATTTACCCTGCAAGGTATGTCCACCTTTCAGCTTAATTGATCTAATGTGCACTAAAATCAAATAGTACTATCTCAGACCTCTATCAATCACTATTCTAAGTGTTACTATCGAAGCAAATTACTATACGTGATGTGGTAGGGTCAGCTTTGTCTTCACTGAAGGGAAGTACCGGCTCATTATTTTGGTTTCATTCTGTTTGGCTACCTGACACTGGCTTTCCTGGATGCAACACATAAGCTTAAAGGGCTTTCTAAAGTCCCATAGTCAAATTACTGAGACACATAAGAAACAAGCAGCAATCTATCATAACATGTAGCTTTACACACACTTTTCTCAAGCCCTTGGGGAGTCCAGAAACCATAAAAATCACAGTGAAAATCCTCAGATTGACAGAAATGTGACTTTGAACGAATGCTTACGTTGCTCCGAATCTGCTGATTGTGTAAGTAGGCAGTTTTGCAAACATCCTAGCAATAATAAACTGATAAACGGGTATATCGGGTCTGTCAGCTAGTTTTCCTAGTGGGCAAAACTGTGTATGTGTATGTATCTTTAAAGCTGCAGTCTGAAAGTTTGTGGAGTGGGTGGAAATGCCACGGAGAACCTGATATCATCTGCATCACTCCGGAAATAAAGCTCGACTTTTCTGTACCAACCCGGCGGGAACGTTCACACGTGACCAGGCCGGATTCGAACATGATTTCTAAGATACACCTGGGGGTCAGGCCGCTCTCGGATTCTCATGTCAGGTTGGTCAGATCAGTGCTCTCTCTCTCTCCCCACGCAAGTTGGAGTGCACACTAACACAAGAGTTTCCTTGTTTTAGTTTCTCTACAAGTTCTCAGCAACTGAAAGAGTGTTCTTTTGGGTCTGACTCGTGTGTGTGTGTGTGTGTGTATTGCTATAGATTGAGTGTCTTCCTCTTTGAAGTAAGACGTTATAACCAAAACGATTTTCAGTGTGGATTTTAATTAGAGCGGGACATCACTGAAGCCGTCAATCCATTCACAGTGGGAGACACAGTTAGTAACAGAGATGCAGTTAAAGTTACTTTTGAGACAAAACACAGCCGTGGATGTTAAATAATGAGGGATTAAGTTTATTATGTGAAATCATCAAATTTAAGCATCAATTGTCTGTAATCTTTGTGTTTCCCGGGTATCATTTTATGCAGATTTCCCCAATAAGACATTCTGATATATTTGGTATCTTTGGAAACGTTGGGCTTTTCTGATTTAAATTAAAACTTAAAAGGGGCATCCATTTGTGGTTATCTCTGAGTTGAACATGATAAGTTGTGGAACAATTCAAATTCTTTAACAAACAGCAGAGTCTGCTTCAATATTGAGCACCGACCCCATGTCAGATTCTTTGATGCATTGCAATGTCTTGGAACCTAATTCATATTTTAGAATTGGCACATCACAACACACTTCCTCGGTGTCAGCGTAGAGGTGAGCTGGTTATGAGATGAGGAAGATGCAATTCATGTGGAATGTTTTTGTTGCAATACCAGGAATTACTATATCCCATTATTTGTGCTCATCCATGAAATGTAGATTTACATCACTGCAAATCTCTGTGATTAAAGTAGGAGTTTTCTTCCCTGTCACACTGTCACCAAACTGCTTCAAGCAACAGAAGGCAATCTGTTATCTATCTATTTTTCCTCAACATTCATCCGTTATAGTGTGATAATCAAAATTCAGCAATTAACCTGCTCCGTCACCCCACACTGGGAGGGACCGCTGGACTGAAGCTAAACTTCAGGGGTGGTAAACGAATTTGAAAAGGAGGAGGAGAGGCAGATAAGCTTTGAAATGAAAGGTTACACGCTGTGTCAACAGATACAGAACATATGTTATTTACCAATAAGTCTGAGATACTGTATTTAAAAATGTCGTTAGGAAGCAGACGTCGCTCACATGCAAAGCACAGGCAGCAAACTGAACAGAGCGTTGATTTGGACAGGCAAGGATGGCATTTATTGATTCATAAAAATGAATTAATGTATCCACCAACTTATTTTATTAATGGGGAGAAGATGCCATTAGTGGTATGAATCAAAATGAGTCTGATATCGATTTGTCTTGGTGTATATCAGACCTTAAGGTGGCATTCTTTGGAGAGAAACTGCTCTGACGCCTCCTGCTTTAAAATTAAAATTGTTCAAACAGCTCAAAAATCTTGTGCTTCCTCTGAATTGCTCTATGGGTGTGTTTTTTTTCCAATGTGTATCTTTCCACAACAAGTGTAAGAAATTACATTTTACCTGTTTACACACCTACCATAACACCGAGGGGACTGGGCTTGGCGTTGTTTTGTGTGATGCATCCTTGATACCCTGACAGCGGCTCAGATTCAGCCAATCAGAATCAGGAACCTTGATTGGCCAAGTATGATTCATAGGAGGAACGTGTCTTGCTGCAAAGTGCTGCTTCTTCACATACTGTAAATAGGCAAGATAGGAAATAAATACAAAGATAGAGATGTCAAGGGTACGACTAACCCTGAGAGAGCCTTACATACATACATACATTCAATAACATATGTACACAGATAAACACTAACACATACGTATAGGTACTGAGTGGTGATTTGTGCCTTGACTTTGGATTGTGTGTGAGCTTCGGGGGCCTGTCAGACCAGGTTCTGGCCTCTTCATAACCCTGCCTGAGAAGAGGAACCTGAGACTCCGGCTTGTTCTCCAAGCACCGTTTGAATTACATAATGTGGGTGAAATCCAATTGTGTCCAACCATCTCAGCCTCCTACGTTATCCATCATTTTTATTAGTGCAGCGCTGAGATAAGACTTTGTTATGTTTCTCAGGGAATTCATTTCCACATGACAAAGAATGTAGATTGAATACGTCTAACAGGGAGGTTAGGCAGATCCGGAAACACATCTGGACCTCTGTCCAGATGAAAGATAATTCTGACAGTGCAAAAAGTTTGTGTCTTCAAGTGACAAATCCCTCTGCAAAAGACGAACTGGGACATGAAAAGTGCAGCAGTTCTGGCATCCAGGCTGTTTTACAGCACAGGGATTTATGAAATTGAATTTCAATGGCACATTGAGCTGTTCATTGAGAGCGTGCCAAAAGTAAGAATCCTATGACGGATTGAGACAAATCACTGCCCAAATGAGCTGACAACAAGATGCCTGAGGCTTTGCATTACTATTCAATTAGCATTTAAGAGGGCTTTGGGGAGAATTGTTTTGTTCTATTTTGCAGATAAAATATGAGCATCTCTCACAGATTTCTCATTAGGGCCACTTTGAGGGTAACTCTCACCCCATTTATCTTCTCCAGTGCAGACCCCTGTGAATTGGGAGCTTCAAATATAGGAGAGAGGAGACACACTCTTGAGTTACACTCATTGAACTGCACGTGATGAGTGGTTAACTACCTCTCCTTTCAGTTTCTATGTGCATTAAATGTGTTGCAGATGTCTGTAAACATGATTGTGATAACACCATCGTCGCATCTTGGGTTCGTTTTGGTTTTAATGAGAAATCACAGTGGTGTCTTGTGTTTTATAGTTTCCACCTAAAATCTGTGTGTGTGTGATTTGAAGTGTCAGGTACCTAACAATCGTTATCAATTTAGAACACTGTCTCTCATCTGTATGTGGCAGCTCTGCTTGCGGAAATGTGTTGCCTTGAAAACAAGAACAATCTAAATGCAAAGTACTCATTTTTTTTTACATTACATTTCTTTTGCGTTCATTTTTGTCATCAGCTTGTAATTCTTTCATTTAGTTTTTCATAAATCCATCATGCAGTCCAATATCGATGACAAATCTTCCCGTCTGTCTCACGGTGCTTTTGTTCAGTCCATGTCAGAAACTTGCCCTGAGCTTACAAACACCCCTCCTGGGCTCCCGTATGACCAAAACACCCAACAATAAAAAGAAAATCAACAGAGAAAAGGCCAGTAAAAGCAAACTTCCTGAACGCGGCCACAAAGAACACATGCTTCTATTCAATCTTCACCTGCGTGCACTTTTTGATTTTCCTTTTTTAATTATGGTAGGATGATGATGTATGCTCCTCTAATAAGACATGAATGGAAAATGAAAGGTCGCTGAGACCTAGATAAATGACTCCCATTATTTCACCAATCCGATAGAAGGCCCTCTATATGTTCTAATTTGAATGATAATAAAATTCTGAATTGCTTTGTCCTAGCCGACCACTTTCTCCATGATAAGCAGCCTGGCAAGGTAACCTTGTCCTGTAACCCAGACTCCCACTGGCTTCTCAGACCTGTAATTGCTTTAAATTAAGGCACAGAACATACACACAGTTCAGGGCTGCGCTTAGTCAGCTGATGATTTAACCAGACAAAGTCAAATCTCCAGCACAAAATACGCATTTCCCTGCAAGGATGAGGGAAAATGTCAATTGTTTTAAACTAGTCTGTTAATGCAGTAGATGTGTTTTATTAAATAATATAAATGCAACGTTTCAATGTCTATTATATCTAAGATGACAATGTCAGACTGGATCAAGCACAAAGCGTCCATTATCTGTGCTTAGAAGTCCTAAATGAATTGTTTATTTTTAGCCTGCCCATTGGCAGAGAAGGATAAGGTGGCTTTGGGAGTATAAATAATAAATCACATTGTCCTTGTCTTGGAATACGTTTGAAAAGCAATGAAATGTGATAAAGTGTCTCATCCGGGTTGTCTGATATTTGTGGCAGTCACTTGTGAGTTGACATGCGGTGCTGTATAGGTTACTGATGGCACAGCAGAGCAAGTCTCAGCGGGTTTATAGCACAGGAAAGGCGGAGGCAAAACAAGTCGATGTCAGTCTGTAACTGTGGAGGAGAACGACTGCTGCACCGAGGCCTACAGCTGTCTGGATTTAGCACATCAAACACAATGGACTCTCCGAGGACGCGCTAACTATTATTATTATTCTTATTATTGAAAATAAGCATTAGATTCTAGTCTTTGTTTACTCAAATTCAGGAAACCAGTTGATTCGTGGAGGAAAAGTTGTTTTCTTGCAGTGTTCCGTATTGTCTAATATAATATAAAGTATGCTATACTCCCGATTTTTCAGTGTAATACAATTTAGGTTTCTATGGATGTCACGCAAGTAATAATGTACGAATTCATAAGATTTTTCATTTTATATAGCTGAGGAAATATGGAGATTGCTTATGCCAGTCGCAAAAGTGATGGCGTGTTTACATCTCTCTATCTCTCTATCTATCTATCTATCTGTATATCCACCATCCGTCTATGATGATAAAGTAGAGACATGGCTTCATTGAGCAGATATTCGTAGGTATTCTAATTAAATGAGAATAACAGTTCACCTCGTGGATATTGGAGCGCCTCGTACAAAAATGGAGGAATGCCTTTTTGTAATAAATACCAATGATGTGGTTTTGTGCATTCATTTATTTTGATTAGCCGCAGTATTGTTCCACTTTATGAAATTAATTGAATTCCTCATGCGTTTGAGTGAACGGACAAACAAATTAATCAAGAATTGGCAAATGGGTCTTCATTCAGCTGCGATGGGAATAGATATGCTTGCCGTTACGATGCGTGTACGTTGTATTATGTGTGTGTTGTAATGTTTGATCCAGAGCACGTCTGGTTTTATAATGACGTGCTGGTGTGTGTGACCCTGTCTGAAAACCTTGATGAGTGGAAATGAGTCCGCTGTCTACCAGTAACATCAGATTATCACCCAGAAATCTGCTGCACATGCATAATGTGTTTATTTTTGTGTCAGCGCTCGTTCGCATTAAGACAGAACTCTAGCCAGCTGCTGGTGGAGTGTCAATGAACAGACGCTGACACATTGTCTTAAAGCTCGTCTCCCATCTGCTCATTTTCACACAAATAATATTCAGAAACGTCAAAAGAAATATTTGTTATTGTACAAACCGTGAGCCCATCCAGTCTTGTTTACACTTAGATTGAATCATATTTGCAACGTGGAACAAAAAAACGTTACGCTAATAATTCTCAAGCTCTTACTCTTACCGACCGTTCTCACTCTATCACAGAATTAATTTCAAAATCTGCATTCTGCAGTCACAGATTATTTGCAAAATTAAAACAAAGAGAGAACCTGATTGAATACAGAGAGTCACGGCTAGCATCTCCCACATTAGCAAATTAGCAAGTAGGAGTTAGCCTGCCAGCTTTAACATGCTAACGCTCCAACTCAGGGTGTGTTGGATTACAGAAGTAATAATAATAATGTAAACAATAAAAGTAATAATGTTGGGAATAATGAATTAATGTGTTGAAAAAATATATAGAAAAAATGCAAAATATAGGAATAGACAAACAAAAACAGACAAGCTAGATAGAGCTCACGTCTCACATTAACTTTTTTATTTAGAAACTACAAACTTAAATTCAGTAAGTTTGACAGAATTCTAAACTACAACCTGTCCTGATTTAAAATTCATAGGCCGTCATATTTTTTCATTACAGAAAGAAAGCAAAAAGTGCTGTCAGAGATATCAATTGATTTTTTTAGCGCATATCAAAGCACAGTTGCTCTGAGGACATGATAGGGTGCTATACCTGTTTTTATCTCCGAACGCTGCCCTGATGTTTTCTGAAGCCTGCCTACTACTGACACAGCCTTCAAACTATTATCTCTCTGCTTCCTTCTGCCTCATCTCCATCCACCTCCTCCTCCTCCTCCACTCCTCACAACATAAAAACACTCTCTCCAAGTCCCTGTCTCAGCACAAAATACTGTGAGGCATAATGATGATCCGACACTGGGAGCGGGATGGAAAAAAAAACACACTTTGTACTCCGCTGTGTGTAATTCATCATCAATAACGAAAAAGGTGATTTGAAGAAAAACTGTTAGGTTTGTTTGTCTTCTCAAAATTCAAGAAGTATATGAGACACTATTACCATGGGCGTCACAGAGGTATATGTTTTAATGGAGGCAAATTTAATCTGCGTAAAGAAGCGATTATGTAAATTCCTTCACACAACAATGGGATCATCAATAAGGCTGCGATGTTCACAGGGCTCAGCGAGTTTTAATATATGAATGTTTGGGCTAATACACACAGCAGATTGGTAAGCAGGCTCACTAGAGCATGATTTTTTTTGTTAATCGCTTGAGTCTATATTCAAATGTGTCAGAAGTAATGGGATGTTACATCTTGTGCTCTTCTTCCTAATTATATTAGCAGCAAGAGTTAGATTTATTGAATGCTGCAAAGCTAATTTTTTTCATTTTCAAACTCTATACTCAACAGCGGTGTGGCAGAGTTTGGATGAAATGTAAGACAAATGGCGTTTATAGATACAAATCAACACCAGTCTCGCTTGCTGTATGCGCGCTGGGACTCGCCCTGCGCTGCCATCAATATGTCAAATCGCTTTGTTAATGTATGAGTGATGAGACATAAGTTATTAAGAGATCAATGAACGTTCAATTTGCCGTAACTCATTTTAACTTCATGTTTATTTCAGGCGTTTGCCCCTGGAGAAATGAGAGGAAACAACAATGTGTGACTCTGTGGCTGCTCCACTACACCTCTCACTCTCTCTCTCTCTCACACACATTCAGTTTAACCCCTTAAGCTCAACTCATTCAATTTTGAGCTAACTGACAATAAACCTGTCTTCATAAACACTTTTTATTATTTTAAATTCTTGTGAAAATCCAAAGATACCCAATATATCAGGATGAATTCTGGGGAAATCTGTGTAAAATGATAATGGGATGATTGCTGCATGAAGGACCCAAAGGCAGAGGTGAAGGGGCAAAACGTCAGGAGCAAAAAACACAAAGAGACGGGAACAAACTAAACAACAAGGCTGAGAAACATGAAATGGATGAAAAGCTTCAAACCGAGAGAGAACGATATGAGCTGCACTCCTGATTGATTGACAATCACAGTCAGCTGTGCTAGACAGAGACAATGGAGAACAGGTGTGTGGAGCTGAGAAACAGATGGAGACACTGATTGGCTGAGGGCGACATGTGACTGACTCGACCAATGGGAAACATTGACACGCCAAATGGGGAGCAAACAATACATACAAAAAAACCCTACAAAACACTTAAACGATATTTATTAGTAGTAGTACTATTTATTATTATCATTATTATCACTTTAATTGTAATTATGATAAGTTTATCCAAATATCTATTAAGCAAGTCTTATGAACATGAGGAGCTGAACAGTTGAAACAAATTAATATAAAATGCATAAAAACATAAAACGAATACAAGTCAAGATTTGAGAGTAGTGGAGGTGTTAAGAAGCTAAATTAGAACCAGAGGTGATCTGGTAGTGCAGACCTCCACCAAATCTTTAGTTTATTTTAATTACAATATGCAAAATACACCAATTCTGTCCAGTAATATCAAAGTTCTGTAGCATAAACTGTGACAGCGATGATACTGTTTTGTCAAATCATTCAATAAATAAATAAAGGAAGATATTACTTAAAAAAACAAATATTTAGATATATATTTTGGTGGCTAATCCGAGAATGTTATTTACCAAGTTTGGTTAACATTGAACCAATACATTCCAATTATTCTATATCTCACAATTCAGAGGCCATGAGTTTCCAAACTTGTTTTTTGTGGCAGTAAGTTACCACCTGGAATTATTTTTTATTGCTTCCTGTGCTCGTTTCTAAGCGTATTTTCTGGGATATATCAATATGCTGTGTGAGTGCTATTAATATAAATGCGCAAATCCATCCCGAAACACTTTAAAACTGTTTTTTAAAAGGAGCTTTTGGCAATGTGAGTTACGTCGCTGAGCCAATTTTTGAAAGTACCACGACTCATGTTATCTTTTCTTTTTTGAAAAATGCGTGCTTACTTTCATTATTGCTTTCTTCATAAGCACCCAGCTGAAAATAACGACAATGTGCTATTTCAGTCATCCTGGGAAATGGAGGGGGGAGAGAAAAAAAAACTGAACAAAGTAGAAGCAAATGAGGAAGGCTGGAGGAAAGTGGGTAGACCAAAAAAAACTAATTTACACCACTTCCACTGCAAAATAAGTCCTGGGATGCTTATTCATCATAATGTGTAACAGTAAAAATATTTCCTCTAAAGCGTTTCCCTCACTTGCCAAGTCGATAACATTCCAATAATACAAACTTTAAGATTTGTGGAGCAGGGCAGTGTTAATTTGGAATCCATTATCTTCGGATGCATTCAGGCGTGCTCATCTTGTCTGTGTTTGAGAGAGTAATTAGTCAGTTACTCACTTGAGACTTCTTGAAACAAGGATGCTGCTCGAGCCGGTGGTGTTATGAACACCAAACATGAACATGTTATGAACACCAAACACTGCAGATGTACCGAAGATAAAGACCCTAAAACAGTCCGATTCTCCCCCGTCCACTCGTTTCTCCGCTACCGTGAGCTCATCTGCGCCCGTTCGGTCTGCACACTAACGACTGTCTAATGAGACAGCTGACCCTGTTGGCGTGAGTGCCCACTCAGCGGTGCAGGGACGATTCAGAACAGAGACAGTAATGGTTCATGGAAGAACAAGTCAATGGAGACTCTTTAGAGAGCTTTGAGAAACGAGAACACCGCGGCAGTCTCCCAAAGTTTGATTGCTGTTTACTGCGTAGGATATTTTGCTCTCTTCACTTGAAATGATCACATGAGAGCGACTCTCCACAGCCTGACCGCTCTCTCTCTCTCTCTCTGTCTCTCTCTCTCTGTCTCTCTCTCTCTCTCTGTTGTTGATTCTTAACAGCAGAGGCGGCGCGTCATCTATTTATTTCTTGTCTCAAAGTGGAACTGATCCTTCCCGGTGTTTTTTAGATGTGAAGAGAAATGGGATAAAAGAGACACGTGGATTCAAAGAAAAGGCCTCCAGCATCTGGCACAGTTACTGCCGCCTTCCTCCTGACCACTGTGATGTGTGTGTGTGTGTCAGCAAACAGGCGCAGGGGAAAAGAGGCGGACAGGGAGAGGTGGTGAACTTTTCCCTCTCTGTTTTTGAGTGCCCCCCGCCCCCGCTCCCCTCCCATGAATACCAAGGGCATCCTGCTTCCATTATTCATGGCCCAGCTGTTCTAAGGTGCCCGTATTTACACTTATATTGCAGAACCAGCAAGCGCCTTCCCCTTTTTAATATCGTGGCTGCCAGCCCTCTCCAACATCTCCAACCCAAGGAACGGCAACATTCGCTGAGGGGCAAAAACTGTGCACCGCCGGCTCGCGGGATGGTGAATTTCCAAACAAGGCCTGGTAATATAATATTTGCTATTTGAATTATTGAACAGAGTTTTATCATGCTTTTTATACTCCATGAGAATTTGATTATAATTTGATTATGAAACCTGCTATGGTTCCTGAGGATGTGGGTTTGATTAGGTTATTCATATGGTTTCAACAGCGGCGCCGCGTCTCGCTTTGGGATGTCTGAGGAATAATGAACAGCAGGATTTACCAGGCGAAAATCTCAATCCGGAATAACAACTGCACTGATCAACAGTCATTACATGGCTACCGGCCAGCAGCTCAAGCAGATGAATAACACATGAATCCCTGTTGATGAAACATTGGAGACCAGTTACCGGCGCCCAGCTGTCTCATCGCCATCGTCTTCATCGCCAAGCGGTGCATCTCTGGTCAGAATGCAAGCCAAGCAGGTGGTTTGTGAGCCTCGTGACACCACGGGGGCGACTGCTAACAGGTTCGAAAAGAACCCCGTCCAGCAACCACAGACAGATTGCTTCAGAGTCTCCATTTTCCTAATAATCCCTCACAAGGACGTAGGCGGATTTCTGTCGTCTCTGGTGTCACAGACAAAGCAGGCCCATCACAAGAGTCAGATACTCTGTGTTCTCAATGGACGACACCAGTAGATACTATTGCACAACAAAAAAAAAATCTATGGCTGCAGTTCGACTTTATCCTCGGCACAGGTCAGTCTGCCGATGACTTAGGTTATGCTCTCCAATCCTGTTCAACTCTCTGGGGATTCGAGATGAGAAGATGGTCGAGAGCAGTGACAGGATCGACTTACGAAACGAGACGCATATCTTATTCATGTGGTCAGGCTGCACGGATTTGGGCTGGGCTTGAAATAGCCATTTGTTGCCGTTGTTTCTCACCAGGGACGCCTCCGGCTGACACCATCCGAGGGACTGTAAACACATTTCGACATGAATTATACACCTACGCTAGCCTATATGACACGGACAACAGAACAGAGTCTGACCGTGCGGCACATTTAATAAAGCAGGACACAAAAGGAGAGTTTAACCAGCCTCCATTTTCCTGGGCCGACAATCAGTTGAAAGCAAATGTACCGCAAATTTTTATTATTTCCTTATCAAGTATTACTAAATCCACAACGTGTGACATTTTAAACTCACTTTTGGGTGAAAAATCTGAAATCATGATTTTGCAAGCTTATTTAACATTTTGAGAAAAGGTTCTTTTTCCATTTTTCCAGTCCCATTTAGGTAGGCGGAGGATTTGAGTACATCCTCCACAATAGCAGCCCTAATTGAGGTCCTGTTTGAGTGGATGACTGTGCGTCCACATGTCTGCAGAGGTGAAACCGATGCTTCAAAGATAGATGGGTCGACGCCGCTCACGGGGACACGGAGAAGCCGACAGAGATGGACGTGCTGGATCTTTTAGTTTGGTGCGCCGTGTGGATCTGCTGCGTGTATTTGCATGTCTGCAGCTTAAGTTTTTTTGTCAGGTTCGGTGTCGTAATTGTCGTTGTCATCACGGTGGAGTCACGGGAGAGCCGAGGCGGTGATGTCACGGAGACGGCCTGACACATGCAGTGCAGCAGCTGCCTCATTTCTGAGCCGTTCCACATTTTTGCGCATCGTTGTGAAGGAGATGTCATCCGAGCAGAAACCTATCTGACGGCTGAGAGTGAAATGAGGTGGGAAATCAAAGTCACATTCTATTTGGGAACGTCTCCATGGTGCCTATCTGCAGGCTCATATCACCAACAGCCACCCTGCCTCTGCCTCTTCTCCACCTCTCCGCCAACTCTGCCACCACAGGACCACTCCACCCTCCCCTTAAAAAATGAAATACTATTACAGAGCACAAAATACACAAAAAGATTACATATACCGAACAGTTTTTGTAGAAAAAGATTAATCTAAGATCAAAAAAAGGAGAAGGAGCTTTGCTAAAATTTTAACGATTAATATTGCAACGAAACTAGACGATTGTATGGAAACGGGCTGCTTTCAGAATTCTACTTGCATAAAAGCAAATTTTTAGCATATGAAGCAAACATACTCACTGGGACTCAGAAACATTAACACGCACATTAAAACTGTGATCGAAGCAATAAATAAAATAAAATAAAATAATAACGTTAATAATAATGATCAGTGAAGAATAAATTACGGAAAAGTTATGCTAGTGCAGATTTCTCATTTAAAAATGACTTACTTTAAAGTAAAACTGACCGATCAGAAAACATACTGAGAGTAAAAGTCATTTAGCTTCCAATGTAAAATTTACTTGGGTATCAAAAGTACTTTTTGGATAATAACTGATTTTACGTATCGACAGGAACGATCAAAAAAAGTCCTCATCCTCACAGTGTTGTTTATACCTTGTGCTCGCCTTGAGATAAATCATAATTTTATCATATCATATCATATACATATATCATATCATTTATCATCATAAGTATCATATACTAAATTACTGAAGTATTTATATATTGTTACTTTACTACTTATAATAATGATACGGCATTTTATTCATAATATTCTTTTCTCACGCCAAAATGATTCAGAGACCCATAGAAACAAAAAAAAATTTCAACCAGTGCAAAATACTCAAGTAAAACACAAATCCTATTCAAATTTATGTTTACTTCCAGTACAGTACCGATCGAATGATAGTTTCTCTGCAGCCCTGGCTGTGGGACGTGAGACAACACCGTGTCCTGCTCCCGCCGTCCTCCCATGTCCGTCCATATATAACACACACTGCCCTCCGTGTCTACATTCATGCGACGTGAATGGCTGGAGGATTTGGATCATGTTTACCATAAAAGTGGATTTCCTCCCCACAAACGTGTACGTAAACACTTTACAGCTTTACCACAGCACCTACAGGAAAGTAAGCCATTACTGGGTGGGGAAAGCAGCAGAATGGATGACTCCTTTCACAGCCTGTCTATTAGTTTTCATTAGGCTGCCCAGAGAAACCTGGAGATTTATAGTGCACATTTACTTTAAATTCAGCCCTGCAGGGTTCCACCTGATTGCTGCCTGGGACAGACAATGATCAGCTCCCATCCGTCTCAACTCTAGGTTTCTATTTCCATAAATTCTTCCTGTCTGTGGAAGAACAGGAGCCTGTCATCGTCTACAATGTCACAGCCTAGACATCCACTCCGGCTGGACTTCTAGTTGCTCCAATCCCTGGCTTATTCTGCCAGGGTTTAGCGAGGATCACGGCTGACAGATCCGTACCTCGAGTTGTTTGAGCCTGAAGACGTGTCAATCACGACTGTTCAGGGACACTTCCTGGTGAAACAAAAATGCAAGCCCGTTCTCTGCCTCGCCCTTTCATCGGGAACATTTTCTAGTATGAATGTTTCAAAGCATTGATTTGCCGGATGACCCAGCTAAGCGACGGGTCTCCCAAAGATGTTTGTCACGGCAGGAAAAAGAGGGCCGTCTCTGACTGGAGGAATTAATCAAGCCTCCCCGTGCATTCAGCAGGACAGATCACATATTATTCCTGCTACCGCCAAAATGGATTGCCCATTATTCACTGGACAAACAGTGAGGTGAAACAGAAACTTTTGAAAGGATTTGATTAGTTTTGGCCGGTGCTTATTCATCTCTATTTGCCGCGCTCGTTTTGTGACTTTGAGCGATCGTATCCTAATCGTTATTCCAAACTTCCCTCTGAGGGCGTGATCATTGCCATTATATAGAGGGATGTCATACAGCATTTCCAATGATTCATTTGATGATATAGGTTTTCCACCTCTCAGTGGGATCAATAGCTCCTTCCTCAGCTGGGTAAAGTCTGAGATTTCATTAACCCATTTAAAAGGACTTGACCATCTCTTGTGAGTTATTATCAGAGGGTAAGAAGGCCAAGCACATTCTTTAGCCAGGATGACATCCTCTCAGGTGGGCATTTTTTTCCCTTATTGGCTGCAGCCTTCAGAATAAAAATGATGGCTATGATTTATATGCAATTCAGTCAATGGCAGGTAAATCCCTGTGTTTAAGCAATCAATAACGGTGTGATCCATCAATTGAATTTCACTATTCCTGTCAGAGCTCCTCTCCTCCTTCAAACAATATTCTGTATTCACTACACTGGTCCTGAATAAATGTTTTGCTTAGATATTCCAAACCTCCCATTTGGTTGGCAGCCATGTTTCTTCAGACTTCTCCCATGTTTTATTCATATTTCTTCCATCCAGGCAGCCAAACTTAAAAGCAGCAGACCTGCTGCATTTGATCCCTCTGATGTGTTGATGAGATCGCTCACACTCCGAAGCATGTTTTCCACCTCTGTGTCTACTGTCTCATTCAGACCCTGATGACTGAGGCCCATCTGTTTCCACAGCGTTAAGCTACAGCACATTAGGAACAGAGGAAGTCTATTGGTTCGAGTCGAGCGGCGTGGCGCGGTGCGGAAGAACAAGCAGCCACAGCCGTCACTTGCATGTAAGCGGCCGGATCTGTGATTCATTCACATTGTTCTGTTCTCCTTCTAATTCTGGTTGTGGCTCCCACGGAGCGGAGCCGCCTGCTGTTACCAGGCCTGAGGGACAGTCTGTCTTGTTCTCAAAAAAAAAGGATGGGAGTGAAAATCAATTCCTCATTAAACAAATTTGTAAAGGCTGCATCAAAAGGTGTTCAACATTTGCTTTGGCACTGCTGTCAGTTTGATGTGACCTTGAGAATGTTACGTGCCTGACAAATAGCGTGTACGCTGTAGCGGAAAGAAAGGTGGTTTTTTTCTCACTCCTGATTGATAGTTGGGTCATCGCTCCCTTCACTTTCTAACACGGTGAAACAACGGTACGGCAAATGACAAATAAGAAGGCAAATCAATAGAAGGGTGTGTGCGCTTGTGCGTGTGTGTGTGTCTGCCTCTCATTTTGTCATGACAGAGTCTCGGTGTTAATATTTGTAAGGCTGAACAAATTAAAAGAAAAACTGAGTGAGAGACAAGAGACAGAGAGAGGTCTAAGACGGTCGGTCATGAGGTTTAGTAGCATCGGAAACACCTTTCTACTACGGGGGGGGGGGCGTGTGTGTTGAGGTGCAAAAGCAGGAAGGGTTTTTCAACTCCGACCTTCACTTTCTATAGTTACAAGTCGTCTCTACGCCATGGATCCCTTTGTAAGAGCGAAGTGAAGGCGTGTGCTGTTATCCCCATTTACATCAACAATCACATCAAAATGACTACAGAACAAAAATCAGCATCCCGCTTTGACGGTTGTCAACTTTCCTGAGGAAATGAGTTCAATGTCTGCCCCCTGTGGTTTGGACACTAAAATGCTGTTTTCCGGTGTATCCACAGCCTGAGCGTGGACCTTCTTAGACGGTGTAATCACACTTATTCTCTGACGCGGTCAGACAGCAGTTCATTCTGCCGAATTTGTTGCGAGCAAACTGAGGCCTTGGGCGGACGAGAAGAAACTCTGACTTTACAGGTCACAGGAGTGAATGTGGTCTAACCGCCGTCCTCTTGAATCACCCATCCTTACGTGCTCGTACGTCTTTTCTCCTACAGACGACCAGCTTCACCCCTGCGGAATTGACACCCACAATTTATACTCATTTCACTTCTCTCCACAGGCTCCACAAGAGCTCCTCGCTGAGGTGTACCCGCCACAGCTATCAATAGAGTGAGTCGTCATGGACGGGCTAATGCAGCCCACTCCCTCTGAGGTAATCCTTCAGCGCCGTGTCGCCGTCTGAGAGAAATGTCAGAGCGCTGCGGCGAGGATCAGTCCATCCCGGCACATAGAGATGGAGATATATCTTATTTAAGCCTGATTTAATTTGGACTCCTTGGCACCGTGGTGAGGAAGTGTTGTGTGTAGAACAGGAGGTGAGCGCACAGAGTCTGTCTTTATTTAGAGGAGCTGGCTAGCGTACAACGCGAGCCAGATGCACTGCGAGCGGATCTGACAGGTGCGGTGGTCACAGATATTTCACCACCTGCGCGGCCATAGGAATATTTGGTGGATGCAGGAGCGTCTGCTGCCAAGAGTACCCACAATCACCTCTGTTCTCTCTCTGTCTATGTGAGGAGTACAGGCCTTGAAAATATAACATTGATAATTCATTGCGTTCATTGGGGGATTGGCTCAAAACTTCTGAATAAAACCCTGTGAAACACCGAGTTTCACCTGGTTCGCACAACTCCTGTTGGTTCCCAGTACCGATGATGTTCCGCTGGGATCCGGTGGAACATTTGGTCTCGGCGGAACTTCCTCTCGGCTCTGTACATCGCCACGTAACGCTGTTTAAATACACTCACGTTAAAGCCCAGTTCATATTAGCCATAACTGATTTCCAAAGCAAATATTACGTTCTTAGATCAATTTGCGGCCCTCGTGGCGGCCACCGACTCCCATTGATATCTCTTAGCAATGAAAATGAAAAAAGTCTGCAGTCACATAAAATCCGCTCCAGGTGCCAAAATCATCAAAGTGAACCAGCTGGCAACTTTACATTTTTGTCAAAATGTTATGTTGTTGTCATGAGCAGGATCCAAAAATGAATTGAATAATTCACTAACGTCTGAGAGCTGCTGCCAAAAAGTGCTCCTAACACGGTGTTTTTCATTAAATCAATAAGATAAGCAAGCAAATGTGGAAAGCGTGAAGGAAATTGTGTAAATTTGCTCCTTCCCTCCACCGTAAACATTGCTCTCCGGCAGTTAATCTACAACGTCTGAGCATCGCTGAACGCACCAACGGGGAGATTACAGATTACAGGAGCGTTCGTGGCACTTTCTGTTTACCGAGCAGTAACTCTGACAAGAACATAAGGCCCACAAAGTGTTCACGGTTGTGGATGAGTTTTATTGCTTTTGTTTTATGTTCATAATATACAGGGAAGAATAGAAACCAGTGGCTGCCTGAAAGGTAAGCCATCAATCGGAGAGCCGGGGAAACGTTAGCGGTTATCTGGCTAAAACCTCTGCGACACGGCCGACTGGCGCTGCACTGATGCTAAGTGACATTGGAGAGCGGCGTGGAATGTGCCCTTTGTGCAAGTCAGAGTTTGCTGAGCTGTGCTGACATCACGTTGAAAGAAATTTACACCAGGCTCCATCATTTCCAATAACGCGGCCTAATGTGCACGGCACCATCGCAAACATTTCATTGTTTAGGTCGGTAACAAAGCTGTCGCCTTTCCTTTCAAAATAAAGATCATGTCGAGTTGCGTTAGCACAGGTGGAAATCACCACACAACCCTGAGCAACTGAAGTACTTTGTGAGACTCTATTACATCACAACTACAAATACTGTGCATTTCAGGTGTGTGACGTAACCCAGCACAGCTACTCCAGCTTACTGTGGCTCAAGCTGTGGTATGTGTGCCAAGGACACTTGTTGCGCCCCCTGGTGGTAGACTATCATTTGTGTGCATAATCAATTAATGACTCTATTGTTGCATATCATATACAAATATATATATATTCAATTTACTGCTTTGTGTATTTTTTTTGTTTTTATTATCATCAGCCCAACTCATCCTGTAGTACTTTTATGCCTTTTGGGTCTAAGCTCAACATCATTACACACTAAGTTTTCTCTGAATACGTGTGTTAGTCATGTTTTATCAATTTTGATCAAATTTTGTCAATAATTAATGGCTTTAATAAATAGTATAGCTGTGTTTTTTCACTGGGAATATTTTCCTTCAACCACCTCTCCACCACCCGGGACCCTTAAAGCCACGGAGCCTCCCACTTCCAACATCAATACACACCTTGGAGGTCATTAAAGATGTACAAGTCCTTTTGAAAACAAGCCGTCGATCCGCTGCATGCGTGGCTGCAGATATTTTGTGAGTTTGGAGAGGCGTTGGGCGGCGTTGTTTTTGTTTCTCAAGTTTTCCAGCTCACTAGCCTCTCTAATCCAAATTGACAGAGAACACTGTACAGGAAGGCTGAACAACAGAGGCTCAGCTTCCACTCGGCTGTACTCTGCTGGGAGTGCATGGTTCTGTCTGTCTCCGTACGTGGGATGTGTTTGTTATGCCCTAATAAAGAATATATTTATTTCTTGCTCAACGAATGCATCAATGAAATAAATTCCGTTTGCCAAGGGAAGAAAACAAAGAAGAGCCTTTGTGATTATTTTTGAGAGAAATGCGGTTTTAATTCTCAGAGGCCACGATCTGCCCGCGCTTCCTGTCCTTTTAATGACAGCGGAGAGGCATCATCCTCGGTATTGACCCTCTCTGACAGACAGGACTTCAGGAAGGACTGGGCCTGGATGCAAACAAACACACACCCACATACACACACACACAATCAGCCCCTTTAAATAGCCTCTTTTCCACCCGGTCGGCCAGAGCAACAATACTTTGTAATAACTACTGTTACAGTACAGCGAGCAAGGGGAGATGAAGAAATTTTCCGCAAAACAAGAGACGCTGTCGGCCGATGCATCCATCTATAGGAGCGGAGACAGGTCAATAACAGATGGAGGGAGGAATTGTTGGCTGTTGTTTACCGTGAGTGGATTCGCAGCAGAGGCAACACATTCCAGGCCACATCGAGGGAAAATACTGTTTGCTGTACAGCGAAAGCATTGTTTGGGTTAAACAATACAGTTGGCGGCTCTGAGTTTGTTCCTCTTCTTGGGAAGTATTGCGCTTAAGGTACGAGTGAGTACAGGCCGGACAAAAAAAAGACAAAACCTGCCATTTCATTAGCGCGCTCTGTTTGAGCATTACAACACGCCACGCCACGCTAGAGTCTCTCTCTCTCTCTCTCCATCCTCTTCTCACACACACACACTTGCATACACTCACACACACATCCTGAGATATTTGCGGCACTTTCAGACCTGTTGTCTGGGAGACCATTCCTTGTTTAAATGTGTTGTCAAGGAAACAAAGATGGAGCTGGGTGGGAGCAGAATGAAATGTTCGGGTGAAATCTTTCAGAAAATCCATCTGGTACATGTTGGAGCAGAGAAAAAGTGACGCCAGAGCCTCGCTTGAGTGCGTCCAATAAAAGATAACCATCAGATGGATACTGTTATTATTGATTTTGATTGCTGGCTAATTTCAAAATGGAGCTTGGTAACTGTAAATAGGCATGGTAAATTTATTTAATTGCAGTCTCCACTGATGCAGCTGAGGTATTAAGAAGAGAGCAATTTAACAAGATTCTGTTTACCCACTGGGCTGAAAATGATTTCAGGAAAAATCTATAAATCTTGAATGCCTCTGACTATCAGCTGCCTCTCTCCATTATCCTGAATAATAGGCTGCCCAAATGCTTATCACTACATATGATTACTGAGGAAAGGTTAAGATCAGTCAATCCTGCCGTCCAATTTGCTAGAAAATTTGGGAAATTGCTTGAAAGACGGTGGGATTCTGAAGTCCGCTCATCGGGGACGCCGAACGATCATATTGTTGCTTTGGGAAAACAATAGCATGTTGTCCACGAGGAGACGCGGCATCGTTTTGTACCTGGGAGGACAGCTGCAGCTGGACATCGGCGGCAGCAGCAGACACGCTGCATATTGTGCAGCTGATTAAAAAGCCCAGTGTGGCCTAAATCACATCCCACAGCGTGATTTTCTCTTCACACGTCCCCTGATTCTGTCACATTCTCTCTGTTCTCCTCTGTTGCTCCCTTGGCTTGCTCCGTATCTCGCTCCCTCACATTGTATGTTCAGAAATCTACGACGCGCCCGTTCAATAATCGTATCCCCCCGTTACACACATGCTGATAAACCTTGCAAACACAATTTGAATTTTTTCATCTTCCTCTGACATTCACGAGTTTTTCCATGGAATGAATCGTTCATCCGGCTCCTGAATCGCCCCATTCTGAGGTTCACGTGCATGCCTGCAAGTTTTTTTGGTCAGATTTATCTTTTTCTTGGTAAAATTTAGCTGAGCTGAGCCAATCTCAGTCAGAGGTGGAACAACTGGCACGCTGAAGTCCTGAGACGTTAAAGTCTCTGTGCTGTGACACAAGGACATCAACCGCCGTCAACAGTGCGGAATTAATTGTTCACTGGGGGAGCCTTCCTCTTTCTGAATTCGCTCACGTCAGGTATCCCTGCGGCTAAGACGAGGGTCTTAGGTGCCATTGCGTGCCGCGGTGATTCGGTTTGGCCCAGGACACGTCAGCATCCCTCTGGTTGCATCCGCCCGCACGACAGGCTTGTCTTAGGGACGGGGAGACAGAGGAAGGACGACGCAGGGGGAAAGACAGAACGCAGGAGAAGTTCAGGTCATTGAGGGATCCGACAGCGGAGGGCAACGCCGAGCCTCATTTGGAATTCACTCCCTGAGAAGCAGCTGTTACATCTTTTATTGGAGGAACAAAGGAATGGCGTGTTATTTTCATACGAGAGCTGTTTTCTTAAGAGCAACGTCGAAAGGAAGACGGGAAAAATGCGACGCCACGTTCATCCGTATAAAGAGGTTTCCACCCTGTCATCGCTGGGATCTTAAGACGCCTCGGACGGATTTGTCGGGGGAGCTGTCATCAACGCTTCGCCACAAATCAATAACTATGGGCTCACCTCATATTTAAAGCAGCGAATGGCTGAAATCATATCAAACCATGATTAATTCGCAAACAATTTCTTACATATGCAAAAAGAGAAAATGAGAGAGGAGCTTTTCTCTGAGTCTGGAAATAAATTACAGTCGCCCATTTTTGGTCACCAACCTTGAGGTGGAAGCAGCAATTAAAACCTCATGATCATTTTCATGCTTGTTATCCCCGATACACGCTGGCAGTAAACAGCAGGATGGTCTGGCGCTGTTTGGAAAGCTTAAGGGCAAAACCGTGCGCTACAAATTTGAACAAAATCCAGAGAGCGACGCTTTCGATCCACGCGCGAGCACGGGGAAGCGGTAGACGAAGCGGCGTTCTCCTATAATAAATGACAGTGTCACTTTCACTAATAATGTTACAGTTAGCAATTTAAAAGTCATTATTTCCATTGGATTGAAACTGAAGTTGAATTAACCAAAAGCTAGCCAATCTTGTAGCCTGGTCCGTGGCTGGATGAGGGCCACTAGGCTGAAACATGTTGGTAGGATTTTAAATTGTCCCATTATGAAGGAGCCGTTTAATGGGAGATTTTTCATCTTTTTGCCGCGTCCTGGCAGAGACGGTCTCCTTGGCTCGTGTCTGCGAGTCAACGTAACGTTTTATCCCTGCACCAAAGTCAATACCCAGCGCACAGTACACACATAAGAGTCTTTTTGATGGTTTTCATGCATACATATATAAGAAAACAGAGAATAAAGGAAGAAGAAATGAAAAATGTTCCCTCTATTCCAATTACTGAGAGATCATTGACCCGACAGATGAGAAGGAAACGCAGGCTATTTGTGTGGTTTTCTTTTTTTTTTTTTTTCTTTGTTCGTCTGTAAAATAAATTCTCTACCGACGTGATATACATAAAGTAACATAAGAGTAATTACTGCAGCAATAAGAGAAGTAGTAACATTAAATTTAAATGAGCAGCTCGAGATCCAATTCTTTGCCAACATTTTTATTTCCAATATTATTAACGAGCCAACATGTAGTTTATTAGGTACAGTTGTATAGTTTAAATGAATCCGGTCCCGTATTAGATCCGATGACCAAAGAGAGATTTACCGTAAGGGGGGCTGCACACAGTAACAAAGGAAAACATGAAAAATATGAATCAATCCACAACAATCTGCAAAACTCACTGTAAACAAACAACTAGCATAAAAAAAGTTGACTTGCTACCATCTCGTTCGTTTGGTTATCACCATAGTAAAGCAAAACGGAGATCATTGCTTCACATAATTATTTAATTTGCTTTCATTTAGAGTTAGCAACTGTGTGAGTGTGGATTAACCAAACATACAATCTCACCTGCCTACAAATCTCTGTAATCTGTGAGAAAAGAGCCTTATCTCAGCCCCACATCAGCCGGTTGGCTCCGAGTCAGGGAGGTGGGCCATGGGCCAAAACAGGTTGAGAACCTCTGATATATAATATGGATTAACACCAATCTGTCTCCGTGTCAACAGAAACAGAGCTCTGAAAGCTTTACAAAGCAGAGTCTGCGTCGGATTACCTCAGATTGCACGGGTCCACCTGAAAAACCACTGGCAAAATACACGACGTTAATGAGATGTTTTCTTGCCATACGGTAGCTCAGCCTGTACAGAATGGCAAGAGCTGCACATGGGCACGGCTTCAAAGGCAAAGCTAGTTAGCCTTTCTCATCTGCCGCTCACAGTAGGATGGGCAAGATCAATCAGAAGTAATCTAAGAAATGTCAACCTTCCATTTTGCTTTGCTCCGACAAAAAGGCTAAGCAGACCAGAGAGGAGTCATCGCTGTTAATTATAAAGCCTATTAAGTTTTGATCTGTGTTAAAGGCCCGTCATTAGAAAGGTGCCTTTATCAGCCACCCATAGCCTGTTTACACGGGATTCATTTCTTGGAATTTGTCGTGAAATATCACGTCAGCGTGTGAATAATGATTTAACCGTCGCAGGGCTGCAGCGGCGAAGAAACAACAAATATTAGCGCGGCCGTTCCGCAGCACTCTGGACCATTGTCTGTGTTGTCATGGCCGATAATAGAATAGAAATCGCTGCTTGTCAGGCTGCGTGATTACAGCAGCGTTTCCAAGGGGCATATTTCAGACATGTACCATGTTTCATTTCAGCAGTAAATCATGCCATACCAGTAACTGCAGCATCGTTGGTATTATGTGCTTTCTCAGTGTTGTGCTGAAGGATGAAAAATGCACCCGAAAATGGAACAGAATAGAAATTATTCATGGAAAATGGAAATCAAGTGTTAATGTGATAATATTTCTCCGCCTCTCACAACTAAAACACATAGCGATATATCACCCCGGTGCGTGCGGCACCTTGAATCTTCAGCTAGGTCAGAAAAAATGGAGAGGAGAATGATGATGTTCTTTGTTTGTGAGGGAAGTTGGAAAGATTTACATTTGTCGCCCGTCATATTTTATGATTCGATTTTTCTGATGTGGTGTCAGCCGCTTCCATAATCATGATGAGTTATCAGTGTCCTAGTGCGGTTTGGTAAAGAGGCCGCCCAGTGTTGTCGCTTTGTGTTACGTCCTTTTCACACCATCTGTTTAGTTTGCTGTGAGTAATCACATGTGCAGATCAATGATTTTACAGCATGAAGCCCTAAAACACATGAATTAATATGTTAGTGCACTTTAAGGCACACGGATGAGGGTTTTTAAGGGACTTTGTAAAAACTTAATGGGTCTTTTCAGATTAATAATTGATAACCGAGTAGACCAAACTTTTAGAAAAGTTGTCTTGTCCATTATTCCAGTATTCAAGATAAGGGATTTTTGATTTCCCTTACAATTCTCTTTATTCCGGATACTTTGAGTATCATTTTATACCGATTTACGACAATGCACCCTGAAGGGACTTTGGGCTTTTCACTAGAATTTGAAATAAAACTGTTTATGAAGATGTGTGTGTGTGTCTGTGTGTGTGTGTCCAGATTATTACAGTGTGTTATCAAGTTTACTGCATTGGAGATAATGATTTTTTTGTGTATTGCTCTGCAGCATTGACCTGACAGGAGTAACAGCCACTAAAAGTTGAGGGGGTGGGGGGGGGTTGTGTGTGTCCTTCGTGTTCACGACAGCGCATGTCTTCCTTTGTACGTCCATCTTGTTCAGATCCTCGATTCAACTCCAGAATCCAGAATCGGCCTTGTAGCTGGTTTTAGTCGTTCGTTTGAAGCAGATTAAAGCCGTAAACAAGAAAACACTTAAGGGAAATATGAACAAACTGTATATGAAAGTTATATGAACCGGGCTGATTATTAGTATAGAATGCATACATACGGTAATTTGCCTGTATATTTTCATGTTACACAGCTACCTTTGTGTTTTGAACAGCCATAAATCAAATCAAACTCAGGCATCAGGACTTTCCTGAATAAGACCGAAATGAAACAGGACAATAAAATGAAGCGTTTTCTACATCGACTGCAGCTGTTGTTGATTAAATGACACCACGGCATCATAGTGGAGGTTATTTCGTTGTTTTTGTCTTGTTTTCTTCAACAATTGCATGTCAAGGTTGTCATGACGCTGGAGCAGACAAACAACATTGAAAATTCGATTCAGTTTCATTTGAGCTGCTGCAGCCTCGTCAGACAATGAGGAGGCATTAAAAGCTGAGGTACGACGCAGCTGATAATGGCGGTCGCTCACCGAGAAGCCGCACAGTCACGTGGAAACGCCGTATTTTCGCTCTAATCCTGTTGTTGACGGCTGCCCTGACTCATTCCCAATGAGCGGTAGGCAACATCTGGAATATTTGCTGAAGGCAAAGCTCTGAGGGTACAAAGTAAAGCAGAACAGACGCGAGCACGAGCGCAGGAAATGTGTCCAAGGACAACAAAAACTAAATCCCATCTCCCTTTGAGAGGGCGCACACATCACAAGTCATCACTGTCACCGTTCAACAATTACGTCCTCTGCTCCTAACAAACCCTCGGCCCGTGATTACGGGCCAGACGCAAAGAGCGTGGCTGAAATCCTTTAGGAGGAATCGCTCTCGGACAAAGAGGATATTATAGTACACGACTACTCGGATAGAATTATGCAAAGGCAGAGGGATGACATGACAATCCATTACTCCTTCAGTCTGAGCAAACACAAACACTCGTTATGGTTGAAAGCACAGCCAAATAGAAACAGACAGAGCTTTGTCTTTTAAGTGCTTTACAACGGGAACACAAAGCTGCTCAATTGAAAGTGGTCTTAAAGGGGCTCGATCCATCCATCTCTCCATCTATCTATCTATCTATCCATCCATCATCCATCCATTTAAGTCGTTAAGCCTCCATCGCCATAGGCCACGCCCATTCCTGCCTGCTCTGATTTTCCCTCATCTGTTTTTATTTTACAATTTTCTGTCAATTCTCATAATATTTTACACGTAGAATATCCAAACCAAGATAGACCAAAGTTTCAGCTTTGTTTTTTCATATTCTTCAACATTTTGCTATAATTAGCTGCCAAACTGAGTGGGCGTGGCTTTATATCATGAACGAATGAGCCAAACTCAGCGAACAGGTCGACTCACTGCTTATGCAAAAAAACAACAACAACAACAACAACATCAATTGATCAGATGGTGGTGCTCTAACAACTATATTTAAATTTGCCCAATAACTTCTGCTTCTGCCCTCTCTGTTATTTTGAACTGATATTTCAACACGATGTCCCTGTTGGCAGACAGGAAGCAATAAGGAGATATGTACAGTACACATGTTACATAACAGTATAAAATGAGTCAGCTATATCAATATCAGAGCACATACACGCAGAGGAGTGACTCATCCCAAATGACCGCTGTCATCATCCTCTTGCTCTGCGTTTCAGTGATGAAGTCCATCTGTCTGAAAGTGTGGAGCCGTCACTGAAAGCTGCACAAACTGTTTATGGGTGCCTGTCACTTAAATGCCACGTTGACTCGGTTTATTTATATCTTGATCATTCCACGTGTGCGTGTGCATGCGCGTGTGTGAAAGAGAAAGAGAATGAGAAAGAGAGCGAGAGCTACCGTGATGACAGCCAATTAATTCAGCTCCTGGGGACTCGGTGAGGAGAAACAGTGACTCGCGGGCTGCATTAGTCATGCAGTATGGCAGCGCTGGCATCAGGGAGCTCTCATACACTTTAAAGGTGACTCTGTGTGACTGCACACGCGTTTGTGTCTGTGTGGGACTGCATTTGTTGTTTGCCTCGACTGCTATCCTGTCATTGCTCCCTCACCCAGGGGGGCCCAGCGTGAAACACCCCCACGACTTAAGGATACCGTTGGCGGCGCTGAGTGCAGACTGAGAAGCAAAGTGTCAAACTTCCAACAAAGCATTTAACAAGCACAACAGAGCAGCGCTAACAGCTCCTTCAAAGAGCCATTGCAGAGTTTACCCCCTACAAGCACACAAACAAACAGCTTTATTACGGTTCGGTCGGTGTAACCGAGTCCAAAGGGAAGTTTGAAAAACTCCCGTGATAATGAGTCGGCTGAAGCAGGTCACCGAGCTGTGGATGAGTAATTAAAGGGTCAGCTGCTTGCTCGCTGTTGATGTTGATACCAAGGACAGTAAGAATGGAGTCCGTACTTCACGCGCGAAGGACACTCACGGGGCGCGCGCGAGTGCACACACACACTGTGATTCACCCGGCGTATTCATTCCGCATTCATATCCATCAACGCTGACCACGAACAGCCTGTCGAACAGCTTGAAAAGTTCTATTCCGGTCATCTTCAGCACGCAGCATTCGTGGCTCCGCTCGACGTGCGAGTCCGACTTTTCCCGTTGTCCAAGAAAAGGGAGACACGACGCAAACGAAAAGAGTTTTTCACGTCGGGCCTGATGTCTGTTTGTATTCTTCGCCCCCCCATTTCATAAAAGACGTCTCCATGGGAAACTAATGATGAAGAAGGCCAGTAGGTGGCTTGTGCGCTGACTCAGGCGGTGCACTGCTTACAAAGGGCCATTAACCAAGGTCTGCAGCTGACGGATGAAGGCCCCCTAATGGTGCCGGATCGTGCTGTGATTTACAAGCTTTATATTTAACCAGAGAGAGATTAATTATCGCCTGTAAATTGACAGGGCCAAGGAGGTGAGGGAGGTTCCTGACTGACACCGCCATCCCTCACAGAGCTTTGTACCAGCAGGCATCGCTCCTGACCTTGGGATGCCACGCAGCTCGGGCACCCATCCTCCGTTCTGCACCTCCTCCACCTCTCTTGCTGTCTGAGAACCTCTGTTGATATTTTAACCCAACATTTAATGGAGAAGTCACCGCTGAATAGATTTCACCTGTGTTTGTAATCCTGTGCCGTAGACTTTATATTACATTTTGCATGAGGGAGTGAGTAATCGAGTGTGTGGGGAAACAACTCTTGCCCACAGCTAGAAAACAAAAGTGCCACGATTCCTGTCTGTGTTTTCTTTTTACCGATGCCCTGCAGACGTCCTGGGCTGCTTTGTGGATCTAATGTTTTGGATCTGCTGTGAGGTCCTCTGTCACATCCTTTACTGTAGTTGACTTACGACTGTGTGTGTGTGTGTGTGAGGGGTTGATAAACCACTGGCACTGCCATGGCCTGTCAGTGGTGTAAAATAACAAGATAAAAAATACTTTGCTGCAGTGCTTAAGTGTATTTTTGTTGACTTTGCACTTTGGTGGAATAGAAATGTTTTTGTAAACTATTATTTATATTTAACTATATTTCTGAAGGAAAGTCTCGATTTTTATAGGGTTTGTTACTCCTTACAAAGAGAATAATAGTTTGTTTTTTGTTGTCATGTAGGTAAAAATCGCTACAATGAGTTTAGTTCTTCCTCTTTGGGATAGATTGACTCCAAATACATGTGAACTTCAAACAGAGCTCTACATGGAGGAATCTGGACAGTCCGGCTCATTCAACGTGTCCTCCAAAGTTCAAGCTCATCTTTAAATCAAGTTTGAAACGTTTCATTCAAGTGACTGTGTCAAGTCGCACGATGTTTAAGCTGTTATGATGGTTTCAATCAGGACGTGTCAGCTTACACGTGAACGCCAAGGAAACCGCATTAAGCCGTTTGTGTGTCGATCGCCTCGCCGTCGACAGATAGTGACCAGAGGAAGATGTGTCATCCACATCCTGGAAGTGAGGAAATCAGACCAACACTTTTTCACGGTTATAAGGTTATGGAGCTTGATGTGTGTCAGTGTCACAAGATACTGATTGACCAATCACATCCTTGTTGGAGTTTGGATGAGAGAAAAAACACCCAAGACCTCAAGAAGCTCACAGAGGTTTAATCTAAGACCCGGTCTGTCTTTTGCCGTATATGATGTCATGCCGATTTCTATCATACTATCGCCCTGATTACAGTACGATCAGATAATAAGAAAGTAGTCAGTGGAAAACTAAGGTTGGAACTTGAAGTAGTCAGTCACTCAGCGGGAGGAAAAAACTCCCCACGCAACCACTCCGCTAAAATCTTCAACATCTGGTTCGACTTCCAGCATAGCCGAGGACAAAACTTCAGGGAAAATAAGTTTGACTTCATGTCAGCACTTTTTGTCGGCAGCTATGGTAGTCAGCACTAAACGCCAGCGTTGGCAGTTGCCTGTCAGTTTACCATCCATCTCCAACTGAGTGATCACGCAACGATAATTTGCTTTCCCATCTTTGTGACTGCCCAATGTGAGCGCAGCGTGAACCTTTCTGGTCTTTGTGGCAGCGTGCGGCATGAAAGCACAATGCGCTGCACTGGAAAATGATCCGTGACTCCCGTCGAGGTGTAAGGTTTTTCAAAGAAAGAGTGGTCACGCTCCCAAAAAAAAAAAAAAAAAACACACATCACACATCCTTTACACCTCTTGTTGTCACATACGCACCCCCTCCCCACATCCCAGCACTTCTCCATCTCCATCCCCTCGCTCCTTTCTCACCCCTCACCTTTGCCTCGCCCGGTTCACCCATCTCACCCGTGTCACGGCACCCTCCCCTGGCACACGCACTCGCACTTCGCCGACACGAGGATCACAATGAAGGACAAGGCGCTAATGATTTCCATTCACTTTAGCCCCAGGCTCGGCACGTACGTCACAGATAAATCCTAAGATTAACGACAACAACATTTCATTTTCAACTAAGTCCGATGGTGCAGGATGGCAGGGACGATGGCAACAGGATGGAGGAGAAACAACCTGCGGGCATCATGGCTACCTTTACTAATCCTTTACCCCCTTACGAGTTCACATTACAGATGGAAATCAGCAAAGGATTATCAGAGTGAATCTGCCCAGCTCATTCTGTTAAGCCATTTACCAACAATGCTCTCACCCTTTGCTCTCTTTCTTTCTTTTTCCCTCCCCCCCTACTTTCACATCACACCTCCCTCTCGCCGAGGCTGCTGCTTTAAAAGGAGAGATCACACCAATCCCAAGTGTCAGCATGGGAAAAATTAGCAGGCAGGTGAAGAAAATTGCTCTTTTCATAATGAAGGTTATATATATTTATACACCGCCCCCCTCGCCGAGCTGGACGCGTGGCCTCATTGTCAGCTTCTAAACTGTCTCTCCCTCCCTCGCTTCCTCACACCGCTCCTCTCTGTCCCTACACACACGCAAACACACACGCTGTCAACGCTCACAGACAGCACAAAGCCAAAAATCTGTTGCCAACATCACTTGAGACAGTTCAGACGGAGACATCAGTGATTCTCAATCCAATTACATTAATCGACCATAGAAAATCCATACTGAAGGTTCATGAACAATCACGGCAGCTGAATTACAGGGCTCACGTGATTATAATTGAAGCTGGTCGTGGCTGTCGCTACCCGCATTATGAAATAATCGTGTTGAACTAACCCTCTGACCGCGATTATGCCAGAAGTAATTATTAGATTTTTTTTTTCAATAATGTGTTTTTCTCCCTACAGCGCACCACTCAATCACGAACAACTGCACCATGAAGATAGCTAATGAATTTAGGAAACACACTGAGTTTGAAAATTCATTCCTCTATTGTAGCGTGTAATATCTCTCATACAGACAGCCGGGGAGATCAAGTGGAAGGGGAGGACGAGAGCAGCTCCAAGACAGTTGACAGACTTCACAGGCTCTCGAGGCTTTGAAGGTCACGAACGTTGAACGGTAAAAGGCCTCGCACGATACCGCGGCGTCCACACAACTTCATGAGAGCTCTTACTCTGTGCGGCACATTTAATTTAGTCTGCAAGGTCAAAGAGGTCAGTGGAAAAAGTGGCGCTCATCTTAAACGCAGTAACAGCTAAACATGCTGCACTACGGCACATGCGCCTCAAAACACAGAGCACTACTGCCCTCTACTGGACAAAGAATTAAACAGGTTTGGGAGGTTTAAAGGGGGAGCCGATCTGGGATGGGATTTTATCTTGTCATGGGACACAGCAGGTGGGACGTAATCTTCATTGCTCAGACCAAACTCTGATTGCGATTAGATACACACTAGCATTTGTTGTCATGGTAAATCATTTTCTAATTGCTGACAATCACTGAAGCCTCCAGAGATCCCTCAGATAGCTGTCAGTCCAGGATTCGTGTCTGAGAAATTGTCGGTGCATAAACCTACTTATCAAGTTTTATAAAGGCCCCAGTTCACTTCCCTGCGTGTGCTTTTTTTCTGTAATCTTTATAGTTTAGTGACTAGTGAGAGAGAAAAGTCAAACAACGCTGAGACTGTCAGAAGCGTCCAGTAGCGCCAAGTATGTTGCGTTGTCTCCATCTAGCGGCCATTGGTGAAATTACACCTTTTTTGACATGCTGGTTGACGCCGATCTTTTTCATTTTCGCTGTAAATCTGCATGGCTGCCGAGCTTCGAGTTCTCAAAGAAAAAACGGAGGGAAAAACATCTCCACAATCCCATGAGATAAAGAAAAGCAATAAATGTCAAAGAAAGGTCATCGTATTGCTGTTGTTTTTCTCCATCCAACTTCAGCATCTTCCCATTTTTTGCGGAAATTGCAAGATCAAACATTAAACATCATAATAATGCACCTGAAATTTTCATTTCATTGTCCTTAAATGTTGCACCATTAACCTCTTAAAGTCTGTGGTGATGTCCATCTTCATAAAGTTTTATCTAATTGTCTTAAGTTTACACACATCCATTATCTATATCATCAAAAGGTCAATTTTTTATAAATTATGAGTTTATGTGCATTCATCGTGATGCACTCCATTATTTATTTTCGTTCAAAGGCCCATTAAATTAATCCAGAGGCCTTTAAATAATCCTCAACTGCAGTGTAGTCGATCACCGATTAATCAACCGGTTTAAAGGGTTTTAAAGACAAATATGACCGTGAATTATTAAGATAACTCCCATGTAAAGCATGTAGAATTCGGTGGCGAGGACCAAACAATGTATTCTTTTAGTTCACTTGTTGCAACTGTACTTGCGTTCACATATCGACTGTGCATGTCCGACATCATATGACACAACATAAAGTCGTTGTCAGGGTACGAGCTCCGCCCTGCACGGGTTCACTCACCCCTGACAGCTCTCACAATCCCTGACGGTGAAAAGTCTGGAAGTCTTTCTTCTATTCATGGCCTGGATCCATGCAAGCAAGTCCACATTTGCCATATGGTGCAATGGCACAAGAGTTCAATCTCTGCTGTCGATGAAACACACTCGAGTTTGTCCATTCAGACATCCATTTGTGGGGATTCATCTCTTAAAATCCTATGATATCATAATGATGAAGAATTAATTTTAAAGGGGACACACAAGTCACGCAAACTAGAAAATCTTGTATTGGTGTTGGTTAAGAACGGAGATCCGCGCGATAAAGTTCTTACAAATCAACAATCAATGGTTATTATGGTTACATACTATTAAAAATGTGCAAGAATATAATACTTTGACTATAATTCCTATATTGTCTCACAAGATTATACGGTGTCAGGCCGGATTTTTGTGGCGGTGCCACAACGGTGCCCAGTTGAGGTCCTGCTTTGATGTCCCCTCATGCTGCGTAAATTGCTGACCCTGGGGCCCACATCCATCTCCCACTGAGGATCGGCTGCACATGAGTGGGCTCAAAGCCTCTGGGAGTACGGATGACGCATGCCGGGCTCAACGCGTAGACAGGGTCCCTGCAGAGAGAGCTGATTTCAGGCGGCGCAAACTTTCCCTTCACTTCACAGTCCAACCGAGTGGTTAAAACGACTTCTGAATCAACAGGAGGAAACTTTGTAAAAGTCATCCCACAGTCCAACACCGTGACTGTGTTTCCTGTCGTCTCCCATTCTAGACTTCACCAATTAGCCCTCCACCACAGACAGCAGCGCTTTAATGAACGGCTGCCTTAACTAGAATATTATTCCTCTTTCCTAAATCAATGAGGCCAATAATTGTCTCCATTTGCGTCTGAAAGCCTGGCAATCAGCGATCCTAGATTTCTCGAATCACCTCCGTAGCTTCGGGTGGGTGGAGATAATTACAGAGCGGACTCTTTCCAACATCAAGAGCTCCACTGTTCCTTGTGCGCAAAAAGGGAAACGCGCCATTGTCGCCATATTAAGGAGTCTTTAATTAAAATGCACCACGTGACGGGTTGGGCTTCAGCTCAGTGTGTACAGTCAGAGAGGGGTTGATGAGGATGATGATGATGATGATAATGGCACCGTGGACTATAACGCAACTCGGTGCGAATGTGATGCAACGTTTCATTTTTGGTGAAAATGTCAGGTGTTGCTTCAACTGTCCGGGGATGATTGAGGCTGCAGATTGTGGTTTGATAGCATTGTGTTGAAGGTGTTGCATGATATGGTGTACTGTAATATAATTTCATAATTTGGTACAAATCACCCTGTTTGGATGCTCAGACCGTGGTGTTCTGAACGTGTTCCACAGGTCAGAGACCTGTGAGACTGAGGTCTGTTACCCAGAGGTTTTACAGCGTACAAAAGGTTTCAGTCTGGCTGGATAAGGAGACAAACTTGTTTACTTTCATATAATCTGTTACTTAGTTGGAACACTGTGGGACTGCACGGCACCGTCTTCTGTTTTAGGACATCACTGAAATTGTGGGCCTCATTTGTGCCAAACATCTGGATCTGTTCTTCCCTGCTCATGTTTACTGGGGCAACAACATAATCGAGTTCTGAGCATTCCTGCTGCCACTGGACGATCAACCTCCCATTCCCCTCCACCCTCATCCGACCCAGTATGTGCTGGAGAGATTACATCTCCGGGCTGGCTTGGGAATGTCTAGGAATCACCCAGGAGAGTCTAGAGGATGTTGCTGGGGAAAGAGACATCTCTGCTGGCCCTGTTGTCACCATGCACCTGACAGGATTAGTTAATGGATGGATGGATGGACCTCCAGACCGCTGTGAGAGTGGATTTTCCACACTGGCATACCTGAAGAGTAGGCACAGGGCTGGACTGGAGACAGACCAGGATATAAGACGGTCCCTGTCCACCACTGGACTGACAACAAGAGACAGATTGGGTCTGACTCACCACATCTAGAAATGTCACTCATAGGTTACTCAGGCCCTCTCAACAACCCCCACCTAAGAGGTCCCCAGGTCCCACATGGGCTGAGAGCCCGTGCACTACAGCACACACACTCACACCCTTCCTGTAGTACTGTGGGTACAGTCACGTATTTAGGAGTAGCACATTCTGTTGGTTTGTTGTTACGTATAGGCTCGGGTTTGAGTGCTAAAGTTGAAGGTAGGCAGGAGGCAGTGTTAGCGTGCCTCATTATCAGCACCATCTGCTCCATTTCACATCAACCGTCACTGATCTCCTTTTCAAACTTGTTTTTGCTCGTTCCTGGAGTGACTAAACGGGTGACCGTCCCAACACGACATCAAAATGACAGCTACGACTTCAGCTCGACGTACTTTGCTGTTCTTATGACTTCCAGAGAGCTAACTGCTTAAAAAGAGCACACCAAAGGAAAATAATAACAACAATAAGACGTCCACGTGTCCATTTAATTCCTGTTGCTGGCTTCCTGTTTTTATCAGACAGTGAGCGACAAATCACCAAACGCCTCCACAAAGTGCTTCAGTAACGACAACATCTGAAGGACAATGGAGGATGCGTTCCTAATAGCTTAGCTGTTTACTGTACGCTGAGCGCCCACGGCAGGTGGTGATATCTCTCACTATAGTTTTTTGATGATGTGATTCAGACGGGGATTGAGTTTGCGGATTAAATAAAACACCTGGAGTCTGTTCAATGTGTCGCTCTTTTAAAGTTTGTCTTACTCCCAACACTTCTCAAGGATAAGGAGAAACTCAGAGAAAGTATGAATCTTAATTTAAGGACTCCTGAACTGTTGATCTAAAAATTCACAATTCACAAAGAATTTTAGCACCAAAAACAGGGAACTCAGCTTCCAACGGCAGTCAGCTTCATAATCAACTCCACAGCTTTGAAACATTTAATTTTAATGTCCTTTTAATATTGTATGGCTTTCAAAATAGGAGCAATTTGTTATTCTCTGAGATGAAACATACACACCGTCCACGGGTGCCAAATAAAAGCCAGTTTCATCCATCACTGGGCCGCACCGCCTAATTGGTGCTACTGAACTCAAAAGATGAAGATGCATTTATCAGCTGGAATAAATCTTCACTTACCTCATACACAAGTGGATGATGGAGGCTGAAGAGTACTTGATGTCATCCAGGATTAGAGACTTCGTGTTCAAACTGGATGTCTCTCAGTGCAGAGCTGTGTCCCTGTCTGAGGGGCCATTAAGGTAAGATATGAAATAAATAAAGAGAATAGATGTAAGATAACGAACTGTGGTTTTATATATTGATCTTTATAAAAGGTTGGGATGTTTTCTACAGGGCTGTTGTTCTTCCATTCTTTGTTACAGCCATAAAGACTGCCGATTACTCTTTTAAAGGCCCATACAGGTGTTCTCACTGGACAACTGATTAGGTGTTCAGGTTGGTCCCGCCCTAACAAGTAAAATGAGCCCATCAGGGTAGTCTTGGAGTTGCCAATCAAGCATTGGCTGTACTCAGAGTCTAATCAGCCCCAATCAAAGACACCTGTGCATGTGTTCCCTTAGTGTTCAGGGCCTCGAATAATGAATTTCATTTGTTTCCTCTTTCTATTCCTAGCGAAAAGCCCAAAGATACCAAAGATACCAAAGATACCAAAGATACCAAAGATACCAAAGATAGCAAATATAGCAAATATACCAAATATACCAGGGCTCATTCAGAGCAAATCAGCATAATTTGATACCCAACACTGAAAAAAAAAGGAAATTAAAAACCCCAGAGCTCAAAAATGTGATACTGTAATGGAATTTCTGATTTCTTTTAATCGTATCTTTTCCAGTGATTGACAGTTTTTAAAATGATCATCCTATTTTCTATTTTATTGTTTTTAATGCCTTTCCTACACGGTGCACTCTGTTATTTAGGAGTTTCTCCTGTGGAAAGACCCATGAAATGTAATCTAAATCCTTTGAATAATCTGTGGATTTACCAATTCATTTATCAGTATTTAAGGGGTTAAATGTTACAGTGGTGAGTAAGTGGCTGCCACCCTAAACAAGCAAAGATATTTGTGTCATACCTAATCCTTAAAACAACATCATTACGAATTATGTGTGCATTTGCTCTTGGTGTTACACGGAGCAGAGTGAGCTCTTTGTGTTCATATTGGTGAGATATTGTAGCATTGGATGGCTTTTGTCTTGTACTCTTC
>OMNV01005982.1:1228-19967 GCA_900303265.1 Brotula barbata
CCCCTGCATTACACAGTGGAGAGGAGGGGCCGGCATACGGGGCCTTTTCTCATGCAGAAAGCTATTTACAGGGAAATGCGATGGATTAGCTCGGAGCTCATCAATAGGGAGAGCCTGGTCACCTGGTGCTTTAACAGAGTGGCCACCAATCGAAGGGAATTTCAATATTTGCCCACGGTCTCTTTTGTTGGCTGCAGTTAAGCAAACAAGCAGTTTGGTCATTCTTGTCAGCGGAGAGGTGAGACCCGTTAAGTATTTTCTCTCCACGTTAATAATGACGCGCTCAAATAACATTAGGTGTGAATTTGGCCTCATTTCACACCACGATGGGACAAAACGAGAGGAGCGGGCAAACAGCACAGAAGAAGAGGCCATAACGACGTTTAACTTATTATTTAGCTCTATTGCATATGTATTTTAAACCGTTTAAATCTTCTACCCTCTGTACAAAAATGAATAAGACGATAAAGTTATTTTGAATTTGAGTGATAATAATTAATATAGATATTCAAATTGATTTTTTTTTACATTGTTTTATAAATATCGTTGGGTATATGTGCCTTTATCCTCCTCTTTCTTTCTTTCTTTCTTTCTTTCTTTCTTCCTTAAGCCTCCTTCACGGGCATGTCTCCAGAGGAATTGGCTGTTGGCTATGTATTTTCCTTAATGCGTCTTGTTTTGGATGCTTATTGCCTTGGCGGTGTTTTGCTGATGGTGTAGAACCATTACAAGTCTCCACAATTCCTCTGTGAGGATTACATGTTGGCACTGAGCATAATTAGTGTTTTCCTATCAAAACATCTACAGACCCTATCACTACCCTTTAGTCTATCAGGCATGGGGCAGACTGAAGCAAGACAAAAGCTACGGTGGGAAAGGGAGCATGTGAGGCAATGGAGTCTAATCGCCACTTGTTTGAATGAAGCCACATTACATTGTGCCAAGGAATAAAAGCTGTTTGTGTTTCCCCTCTCCGCTCTCAGTGCACATGGAAACCACCCAAAGAGCGAGACCCTCACCTGAGGAGGATAAAGGGAGCTGTCCATGGTACCAAAAAACAGAAGCCACGAAGGACATAGCAGAGCTTGCTCTATGCTCCATTCTACACACACCATGTGAATACCGAATCCTACCCAAATCCTTGATAGTGTAAAATTAAACTACAGTGTACTTTGACCTCCAGTGTGAGACCACATGTAAGCTAAACAAACACAGATTTTAACTTTCACAAAATAGCATTCATACTTTTGCACTTTATCCTTCCTCTGATATATACTCAAAAGGTACTGAAGATTTCTCTCAATCTGCAAAGGTTTGTAAACCATACTTGTGATGATTTAAAGGTGGCAGGCCCGGGTATTGATGGGTTTATTTCCACTGTAGCCCTGCTGTAACTCCATATGAATAGTGAATGGAGCCACTGAAAGATTTTCATCAGACTAGAGGAGTTTGTCTGGCGAGAAAACATGATATCCACCATTGTTCATCGTACAGGTTTACTGTCATAGCATTGGCGCTCCAAAGGGTGTCCAGAAGTGCCAACGGCCCACCAGTTCCCCCGACTGGCTTTTCTTTAAAATGACTAAGGCAAAAAATGTATTTTATTTAACGTGTAATTAACGTGTGCCATTGTACAGGAGAATGCTGGAGAAAAGCCTTTTGAACGAAACGTTTCATTTCAAACCTTTGTCAAATGGCTCCCATGACAAAACAAGAGTTATTTGCTGTCACTACCTGTGTTAGTCCTGCACACCTGCTCGACAGTATAATGCGCAGACGGATGGACAAATTGACGAGCAGCAAATTACTGACGGCATTTGCAAAACGGATAAGCACAGCCTGCTTCATTCCATGTTTCACACATTTATGCTCTGTGGTAAAACACCTTCTCCTTTTCCTCTTCACGAAATCACATAATATTTTAAGGAAGACTTCACACAAGCTGGAGTTGAAAGAGTGTATTGTTGTTATTCAGCACATCAAAGACTAATCAGAAATCCATCAGGCTGGGGAAAAGTGGCAAAAAAAATTAATTTTGAACCATTTTGTAAATTACTTTTAAACACTTTTAAAAAAGGCTGCGAACTTGGTAAACGCTAAATGGACCGCATTTCTACAGCAGTTTTTTCAAAGCGCCTTACAATGTTTAACATAGTATTAGGAACTCATGCAGAGGCCTTGAAATAGAGTCGTAAAAAAGAAATGAAGGCTTTAATCAGGTCAATGTCCAAAACTGTTCATACACAGGCACATGCAGGCAGAGGTCAAAAATACAAAAAGCTATACGAGAATATGAAAAACAATTGAACAAGACCCCAGCTCGAGAGTTATCTCAAGTTAATGCAAGGACTTTCTATAATTGAGGGAAACGAGCCAATTGAGGGCAAGTAGGTGTGCAGGTTAAAGAAGGGATCTGGGAGAGTGGGGATGGGAAGCCACACCCACAGCAAAATGTAAACGGGTTCGCTGGAAACACAGCGGAGGGGAAAACACACGGAAACATTGGGAAGTCTGCTGGCGTACGGCCACAGCTGTGGCACTTATTTAATTCACAACAACACCTCTTACATGTGCACACATTTTCAAGGACCAACAACTGAAGTGGTTTGAGCATCCGTCCCCTTTCTTGGGTAAGAGGCCTTCATGAAAAATCTCTGCAGCTGCATCTCTCTCGGTCTCTCTCTCTCTCTCTCCTCTCTCTCTCTCTCCCTCTCTTATTTTATAATGCACTGGCAGTACAGGCACGGCAGGCAATGTCCAAGATCCCTGACCCCTTTGTGTCTCTGCCTCTCGTTCCAGCCCCTTTCCACTAGATTCTACAGAATGTGGCGAGCTCTGACAGACTGGGGAAAAGGAAGATAATGTTGGCAACAATAGAAATCCAGAAAATGATGTCACTTTGTGTGAAATGAAGCTTCAAAGGAAAAGGATCGGGGAAACGTAGTCTAAAAGAAGTGAATGGATTAATGAGAGACATTTCCCTTTGTCATTACTGAAGAGGTTGTTGCAGTGCTGAGGATCCATTCGCTCAGGAACACCTCCTCCAACAACACACACATACACACCTCACACCTGAGCTCAGCAAACTGAAGGAGAGGATTGTTCATGCATCAGATACAAGACTACTTTTGCTGACTGCTAGATTTCAACATGCTTATAGACATTCTGTCAGTCAGGTATGTGGTGTGCCTCATGGATGTTGTCTTGGACCTCTCCATTATTCCCTACTTAACGATGACTTGCCTTGAGTAATGCCGGACACCGTTGATTCTACACCGCTTTCTGCTGTTACGTGGAAATGCACGTGGTTTGAGAGTTAACTATTAACATTTCAGTGAATGAAACTACCATATGATGGTCAAACAGCCTTCTGCTTCTAATTTGGATTTGTATACATCAGGTGAACCTACACAACAAGTTTAACATTACTAAATTATTACTGTTTCTGCTTTATTATGATAGGAACCCTAGAGAGACAGATAGGGCAGAAAGAGGGGATGACTTGGTTTGCACTCTACCAGGTGAGTCACATGGACGCCACACATTGTAACTAGGGTCAAATGGGTCAAAATCTTTAAAATTGTACCAGCTGGACCATGTAGGGTCTGCAGCATCTGAAACGGAGCTGCTACATCAGAAGCAGCACTGAAATCGTGTACAGCAGAGGGCTTAACTATAGCACAGCCACATTTAAATAGATAAAAAACATAGCTAATTTTTTTCTTTTCAGCATAACTTACAGTGAACTGGAATATAGTATTTTATCTAGTCCAAGAATCAATTTTCTAAAACAAACGTTATTTATCAAGCTATTGTGAAATGGAACATTTACCCTGCTGAAGATGCACTGCAAACCAGAATTGTACAGCTTGGTAATGAGTGTTGTAAAGATGATGATGATGATGGTGATGGTGATGATTATCATTATTGTTCTATGCTGAATGTTCTGTGTGACTGCTGTACATGTTTTGTTTGTTTGGTTTTGGTTTTGGTTTTGGTTTTTAACTGACTACATTTTTATTGTGGTCCAAAGATTCACTGATGCTATCGCACGAGCTAATGGGGCTCCCTTTAATAAACAATAAACAATAAACGAACCCACGCCACACACTCACTGTTCCATTCCTCACCACCCTGCACCATGACAGCCTGGACACATGAGCAGGCCAGTCTCCCCTCTCGTCCTATTCCTGCTTTCCCCATTCAGTGGAGGAGGTGACCACAAAAAAAAGTGTGCACATGCATACGCCCTCACACATGTACCCCGAAGACCACCTCCAGGGCCCCTCTTTGGCAGGCCCAGTCCCAAGGGAGAGGTTAGTATGATGGATGTCTGATTGGTAGCCCTCCCTTAGGGCCTCCCTCTCCGTCACCTCTCTGCGCTCTGAATTAAAAGGCCGTTTGTCTCCTCTGAGTCCTCAGCTGTAGAGCGCCGGCCTGCAATTTCACAGCACTCAGAGAGAGAGAGGGAGACTATTACAGAGGAGGTTGTCAGGGGAGCCATCAGAGCCCGGACACGCCTGAGGGACTCTTTCTCTCTCTCTTGCTCTCACCTCTATCATTCCCTGCTCCCTTCTCCTGCTCAGCCCAGCGACACCTCTATCCCACTGGAGGCAGCCAACCCCGAGCTCACAAATATATCAATATTCAAGGCCTACATTCAAGCGTGTATCCGTCTATGTAAGCGTGCACACATCTACGCGTGTGTACATGCTTGCACAAACATCATTTGGGACTGATTGTTTGGAAGTGGGCTCGTGTTTTCCTGCAATCAAATGAACACATCTAATATTACAAAATCACAACATCACAATAAATAATACAGTGTATTGATTGGACTTTGGATTGTACTCATGAAAGAAAAGAAGGAAGAAATCTTTGCCCTGCTGTTAAGTGTGTTGACGCAGCCATTTTGTACATTTGTGTTTTAAAAATTAACTCACAGACACCTTGAACCTTCAACCTGACAGTTTTTCTAAAATTACATCCACACGGAGCTTGTTTTTGAAATATTCACATACTTTTCTGTGAGGCACTTCTGGAATGTGTGCTCGCACAAAATGATACATTCCTGTCAGAGGGACGGGGAGAATGGGAATTAGGATGAATGGGAGATCGCCAGGGAAAACAAACATGGCTGGAATCTTGACTCACAAATATACCCCCCTTTCAATTACCTTTATTAAAGAGCTAAATTAAACAGCCAAAGTCACCCTCGGCCACATGAACGATAAATCTCATAAGCCTCTAAATGCCTGTAAATAAACACGTGCAGACATCCATACACACAGAGTACGCAACGATGCTGGATCCGATTCTAACACGACATGTAAATGGATAATTGTGTTATTCTGCTCCAGATGAGCAGGAGTCGTACGTGCCGATACTTCCTGTCGCGGTCCTCCAGGTCGAAGTCTTTTCTGCACGAGACTTTCTGCAGAGTGGTGTAAAGAAGAGTGTAAGACAGGTGTACGGGAACCTGGCGGGGCGCAGAGTGAAAACCTGACTGTATATCTCACACTGTGTTGAGTTCATGTGTGTCATTGAGATATAATGAGGGACATCACCTTTCACTGTGGGCCATCCTAATGAGGTAATGAATGGGGGTGTGCATTGCACCTTCGCCCTCACCTACTCTATTAATCAGAGTAGGGTCACACACAGCCGCCAGGACCCAACCTCCCCCATCTGGCAGCACTAATGGACCGGCCGATGGACTGAAGGTGCTTTTAGTTAAAGAGCTGTGATTAGCAGAGGAGGAGAAGAGAGGGGAGACGGGAGATGGTATAACATGCAGGAGTAGAAGCCACTGACTGCAACTGTAACTTCAAAAACGCTTCCTCATTACATCCTGATGGAAACGATAAATCCGGTGTTCTGTGGAAAATATCACATCTCTTTAGCACCTCCTACTGATGGAATTAGTAGTAACAGTTGGAATAGTTGGAATAATAGTTGGAAAAACTTCGACACCCCCCCACCGACCCAAAAATACCACTGTTCTCCTTTTACCTCAATTTGCTATTGTGTCTCATATTTGCGATGGGACGCAGGCAGGACATGGGTGCAGGAGGAAGATGATCCCGGCACGATTCCACCCATTTCCACAACCTCAAAAACAGAGAGATCAGATGTAAGATGAAATGCCGACTGGTTGGCGAGCGCATTCCTAAAACAATACGTCCACCATCTTTTAAAAAGAATTCAAATTATTTTCATGTTACGATTTAACACGTTAACCTTTATTTCTTTCGTCTGCTTTCTTTGAATATTTGTCCATGTCGCTCTGACCCCTGACGCTCCTTCACACTGTGCGATTAGAGCAAAAGCTCATCAAGTTGTGTTGCTCTCAAAATGAAAATACCATTCAGCTATTCTCAGCAGCGGATACTTGAAGTCAGGCATTATTTTGCCCTTGGCCTAAAATTCAAATAGATTACTAACATTTGTGATGAAGATGAAAATATACCCACTACAAAGTGTAAACAAACAAGACAGAAATAGTCTTATGATCCAGATTGACATAGCTAATTTGTGTGTATGTTCCAATTCATTCTCTCTATATGTCTCATTGATTTCCCACTTAGCTATTCATTAAAATGAATTATGCAGTCGTCTGCTTAAATGTATACACGCGACGCTTTCTCCATTGGTCAGCTGAGCGCCGAGAACGAACAGACGAGCAGAGATCTGTGAGTAAAATCAGAGCGGACTGAGGAAGGCCGGACCCAAAACAGGGAGGAGGGATGAGGGAAATAATCTCGGCAGTGTATGTGCTCTCAGCATCCTGTTCTCCCCTGACTAACCGCACTGGCGGCCACTTGAATTAGCAGCAGAGGATTATGGGGAGAGAGCCTCATTAATCTGGGCAACAAACAGTTCCCAGTGTGAATATTTGCACCTAGAAATTGAAAAGATTAAGTCCTATTTGACAATGACAGGCAGCCTCTATGCTGCAAGAGGCTACTGTTAAATATTCATATCCTGGACTCCTTTGCTTTCTCTAGCTGTCCTCCGTCTGTGTGTGTGGGTGCGTGTGTGCGTGTATAAATAGAAGAAAACAGTCGAGGAAAGAAAAAAACTGATGAAGATGGGACCTAACCTTATTTATACTTATGACTAATTTCTGTCATTTGTCTTGAGCAAATTAAATTTACCTATTCAATATATCTGTCATTAATACCAGATTTTGTAAAACAAGCAAAATAGTGACATTTTTACCAGCCAAAGAAAAACACACATCAATCCAGCCAGTGGCAGAGATTTAACCACCTGCCTCCATCACAGACACAGGACCACCCCCCAGCTCCCTTTCCCCTCACAGCACCCACTCCGCCAACCACACACACACACACACACACACACACACACACACACACACACACACACACACGCACACTTAAATGACCAGAAAAGGGAGGGACTGCCGTGACATCCCATCGTTCTGCCCGCCTTGTCAGCCTGGCAGGAGATTCCCTCCTGCAAACGCTCAGCAAATAAACCTGCTATTCATTTCCTACAAGGCAAGAGAAGGCTCGCCAGACCTGACAAAGCTATTTACCCACCTCCAGCCCAGTCTGTGCGGACGCTATCGCTAATGTTTTCCCTTCTGCAGGAGATCAATATGTTTGGAAGCAGACAAACAGCCCCGCTCTGCCAGGCAGACTCTTCCCATTTAGCAGGCCACCACTGGGGGCCCTGACAGCAGATGTACACAACAGAATCAACAGCCGATGCTACTCCAGAGTCAACACTGGACACAATCAACAGCTCAGGATCTCCAGTGCTCACTATTAACACCAAAGCCCATATGTGCTATAGTAAGAATCAAAAGACGCGCGAGATTATTGATTGAGGCAGATATATAACATTCAGCGAAAATTTAAATACGCTGACAGATTCAAACTGGCGACAGTGAGGAGATTGTAATGTTCCGGTGAGGCAGAACGGCGCAGTGTGGTATCTCCAAAATGTGAAGGCAACCGGCAAACTGAAATGATTCAGACGGCTTCAGAGCAACAGACAAATTTGTACCGGATAAAACAGTGACATAAGCTTGAGTAAACAGCAGCAACCAAACCAGACAATACAAACAGAGAGACACAGACTAAACCAACAGCCAGGTCCCCTGATCCTATCCCCTGGATAAGCCTCGGGCTCTCTTGGGCAGGTGCCTCCTCTCCTCTCCTCTCCTCTCCTCTCCTCATTGTGTTTTTCTTGATTTTTGTCAAATTTATACTAAACAACATGATTTAAATGGTGTCATTTATACAGGCTGTTATATGTATACAGAAGTCATTTGAATGACTTTGTTGTGTTTTTCCAATGATGAGGTTGGTAAATAAGGCAGAGGACAGAAAAACGGACTACATTGTGTGTACACATGGAAGGACTATGATCTAGATTAGTTGCTCTCATGCTCTTCAATCCAAGTATCACCTGTAGGCGAACAAAAACATATAAGTATCACCTCACCAACAAACCGACACTAAATAATGTGTATGTGTGTTCATGTGTGCTGCACTGAGATGAAGGCGTTTACAGAATGAGAAAAGTTCCTCAAACACCCACAGAGAACAGAAGAACATTGTGTCACTGCACAGATTGCTTTTTTTAGCAACAAATGTTTCCATTTTAATCACAAATAGTTGGTGACAATAACACATATCTAAACAATTTCAGTTCTTTGAAGACAGTATCAAGATCACCACAAGGGTGCGCTTTAAGTGGTGCCGGTGGCAAGCAACACAGTTTGAGAACCGCTGATCTAGCAAAAGGAACAGGCAGAGGCCCATGTATGTGCATTTGAATGTTGCTTTTGATACAAAGCAGCTGTGTGCAAATGAGTGTGTGTGTGTGTGTGTGGGTGCATGCATGCGTGTGTGTCTGTGAAGGTGGTCATGTGGTTGATTTGGGTTTCTTGCATTGGTGTGGGTTGCCTTGTGTTTGTCTGTGTGTGTGTGCGAGTGGCGAGGGCACTGGGGTGAGTGTGTTAAATTGTTCTGTGTCGTGGAGATAACACTGAATCTCTATCAGCAGCATCAGGGCTTAAGACCCTGATGGGCGTGAGGGGAGAATGAATTTTCCTCACTACTCTGCATATTACAGGATTACACTGCACCTTTAGATACGCTCGGGCTGAGCCTATCTCTGCCTTATGGCTATACGCATGTAGATTATTGAAATAGACTGTCACACTGAATGAATTGAATCAACAACATGGTGACTGCACAGTGTCCTGAAATGAAATACACTAAAGTGAGATGGCAGAGATAGGATTCTCTGCTCTCAGCTTTGCACAGACTGAACAGCGTCTGTGTATGGTGCATTACTGTACTGCAGTATTATAATCGCTTCCTACAAAAATATTGTGTTCCCGTTTGCAGTGCGGTTGGCATTATTTTTATAATTGTTTTCAAAAGATCTTTTTTCACCACCTAACTTACTGTGGTCGGCAGTGTGTGTGGTATTTGTTCGCAGTCATATCGACTCAGCGTGTTGTTGTGGGATGGCGTTACTGTAAACAGCAACAAAAATGAGACTGCAGTATTTTTACGGACATTCGCTTCAATGCAACAATCACTTTTGTATCATCCAATCAAATACACCTGTCCGATTATTCCACTATAAATGAATACATGATATTTAAAGAATTAAATAAATAAAACAAACAGCAAGAATCAAACTCTGACGGACGTACACATAGTGGACGGTGTATATAAATATACAAATACTGTATACTCAATTAATAGTCAAAATAATCAGTCGATTCATTTCATTCCAAAATAATCAATAGCGCCAGCCCTACAAACAGAAATTGAATTAGAATTTGTTAGACTATTAACTTAACTGCTGCAGTTTATGATTACTATCAGCACGTTGGAGCATGCAACAGTTATGGTTCTTAATCTAACAAGTGTTAAAAAGATTTTTTTTTTACCACACTGTGACACAATATGGGTCTCTGCACTACTTAGTTTAACGTGCCAGAGTGACAGGACCTACTCCTGTTACTTTTCCAGTTCAAAAAAAAGTCAGAAGGTCTCAGTTTTACCTTCTTCCTCTTTGGATATTTTACAGATTTTTTATCTCTGAACTATTTCTGCGATTTAGAAAACAACACAACGGGAGATAATCTAGTGGCCGCCTACGAGGTATGACATAACAATGTCACAAAAAATCATGAAAACCAATGAATTCATCCTGTATTTGCGCGTCAGGTTACTTTAACTTCATCCCTGTGACATCTGCTCAAGCCTTAAGTACTTTCCAGAAATGGACACTGAAGAGGTTGCGGTGAGAAATCATAAAATCCAATAATAAAATACAGTAGGAATATATCAGTCCAGCTGTAAATCTGTTATGTATTTAAATGATCAGAATAAAATTAAAGACAGGAACTTTGTCCAGTCATCCAAATAAAAGAATCACAGCAATAAAGCGTCTCATCATATCACACAGCTACACAGTTTTGGACAACTGTGGAGGTCAAGGACACGTGGAGCCAATAGAGGCCCCACCAAACACTGCATGCCTCCGCCTGGGCCCTGCAGTCCGCTTTCATTGTGCGGAGGCATTGTGTTCCTCCCTCTATTCTTGGAACTTTTGAAATCGGTTGTAAATGTGAAATCCACTTCATACTGCTGACTCATCATTGTCTTAGCTATACCTTGTAGTTGCGCGTTTGTAAACTTAAATTTGTTCATGTACAGCATATGAACCCTGACCCAGCATATAGTTGAACTTGTTTGTAGGATAAGCTAGAGCTTTATTCATACCATAAGCAATTCTTGTGCAAACAGCTCAGGCATTATAGTGGTTATCTTCCAAAATTTAAAAAAAAAAATTTACATTAATAAACAACTACAAGTAAGTAAGTAAGTATGTAATAAATCAGTCCAAAGTGTTAAAAGTACTTAATGTAGCAATACTGTATATACGCACAAGAGAAAGCTAAGGCTACAAAGATATAAAACTAAGGATAACAAACAACTAATAAATACAAATACAAGTTGCATATTACACAGTTTTGTTCTTGCATGCGTAATTATTGGTTCCTCTTTCAAATCTTTTACAGCTCCTCCCTGCATAGAGGGGAGGAGTTGAAAAGTCCACAGGATTCACAGCCTGATGATTGGTGCTTTCATTTTCAAGAAAATCGGCACAAATGTCAACTAATGCTCTACTTTGCAATATTAAAAAAAAAATCATAAATCTATACTTGATTCTCAATCCAGATGTGCCTCAAAATCGAGTCCCAGACAAAAATCGAAGCGTGACTTTTCAGTACATCCTGCTGACTGAAAACCGCTTTCATAGCGTTAATTGCAGGTTTATGCTATTTTTTCATTCAAATTTTTCATCGATTTATTTCATAATTGTGAAAACATGCCATCCTCATCCTTTAAATGTGGTTCTGTGGTAATGGAAGCCTTTCATCAGGTGCAACAAAGAGACTCTGCCTTTCATTCTCACAGCTTCATTACACACTCGCCCCACTAGTGTGCCATGTGCACAGGATGTGTGTGTTTGTAGAACACCGCAGATCTGGCCGCTGGGTTTGATGGTGAAGAGGAAGACACAGAGAACAAGGAGGTGCCACGTTCTTCTTCGTCTTCTCGCTTCTATTTTTTGGCTCCTTCCTTTTACCTTCAGCACCTCCTTCACTCAACCCGCCTTCCCTCCTTGCAGCCTCTGGCTAATTACTTCTTTTTTCAAATGCAAAGCAGCAGCGGAAAGTGAGATGATTTCTCGGCGGTTGCTTCAGGGAAGAAGCGAGCGCGGTGGAGAAAAAAAATAAAGAGAGAAAGCCAGCGCAAGAAAAGAGGAGCGAGAGGAGAGACGAGAGAGGCTGAATGGAAGAATGAGGTGACTTTCTTCCTCGGCTGGCACGGACCTTTGAAGTTTGGGAAAGATGGAGGGGAGGGGTGGGGGTCTTTCAGCGAGGGGATGGAGGTAAGAAAAAAGCGAGGGAAGATCGTGTTAACGAGATGGCCTCTAAAGACGAATTAAATGGTGTGAGAAAAGAAACACGATCAGGCCTAGCCCTACTTATGGACTCCTCACAGACTAACTCCTTTCAGTGCCACGGAGGTGTTCCAAAGCCTGAATTCCTTAGCTCAGCTCTTTAAAAGACTTGGAGTGTGGGGTGTGCGAGCAAGGGCCTGTGTTGGGGGCAATAGGGTGTGCGTATGAGAGTAAATGTGTGTGTGGGAGGGTCACCCGTCCTTTAGACACACATCCCAGCCCCGCAATGGAGAGGTCAGGGACTTACACACCGATGCAGGGTCAGAAGTGGCAGGGATTACACGTCTGCTCTAAGCCCCCCAGATCCCAGTGTTTTCACTCCCTCTCGCTGTTTGTTGTTTTGTGGCGGAGCAGACGAAGGAAAGAAAAGGAGACGGTCGGGGGAATTAGTGTAAAGCTCAGGAGATGAATGGGCATCTTATTCGCACCTCTTGTTGGCTGTTTTTCAGCCCCCCCAAAACAGCCCTCCCATTTCTTGTCGCAGTGAAAGCGCGTTAGGGTTGCCTTTGTGAGGACAAAAGGAGACTCCCCTCCTGGCTTTCATGCTCCTGGTGGAGCAACAAGAGGATTTGGCCCGCCAAGCGGCGCCCAGAGCCGTTGCAGCTTTGATTGGACGGCGGCAGGAGAGGCCTCTGCCTCTCTTTCTTGATTAATCAAGTGATTCCAGTGCTCTCAATAACACCTTCTTCTTTAACACACTCTTTCTATGTCTCAATAATCCTATTCCCCCCCAACACCAACCCAACAGCCCACGTCTGTCGTTTCCACTCTGAGGAACATTTTCTTTCCAGCAATTCATTTCGTCTTATATGTTGTTGTGTTAATCTGATGTGTGTGTGTTATTATGCTTACTGACAGATGACCAAGCCTTGATCCCATGTGTCATTCCACATACAACAACGTTTAGCTTGAAGATTTTTCCCCCTCAGAGGCAAATTATTATTTAAATGAATGACTGATGAACTGTTTTGATGTAGCTAGTCCCGGTAATACTTCATAACACAGTATATCTGTAAGGCTGAACAAGGAAAAAGGAGTGTGTCAGATAATACTGGTATTGTTTGTTACTTTGACAAAGTTAAGTTCATGGGTCCAATGGAGCCACGCTCAACAGGAACACGACAGCACTGATACAAAGAGCAGAAGGAGACTTAACACAGGTCTGTCTGCTACAGTACTCATGATCCCCCCAAAACAGAGCTCTATCCAGAGTGGATCAATCTGAAAACTCTTTTTTAACTTTCATACTGTTGGTAAGAAAAACATCGAACTTTGAAAAATCTGACCTATGTTTGTCACGTGATTCCATCAGGTGATCCTGATACTTTACGTGGCTCAAACGTCAGTCTCTTTATTGTCTACGTTCATTGCATTATTGGTGTTGAAAAATCGTTGACATAAACCTGCTCCCTCCCTGCCTCAGGTTTCAACGATCAACTTTTCAAACACACGACTGTGAACCAAAAATATTTACACACTATAACAGCCTTTTCCGCTTAGCGCAGACGTAGTCTACATTTCGGACATGCCCTGCATTTCCGTGCGCTCCATAATCCAATCTAGATCAATTGTAAACGCTCACAGAAATTGCGACAGGACTGCAATCTAACCTCATATATCAGCTCTCAGCCACGGCTATCCAGGTGTAGAGCCGGGACCCGTGTGTGAAATATATCCACAAGGTGAAAACATCAAGCTATTTGATCTTTCCACTGAATGGGTTACTGCACATGGAACGCAGGCAGCTCCGGCTGACATAAAAATGGATGCAAGGGGGAGACGCAGGTTGGAATGTGGATACACGGTGAGCACTGGTCAGGCAATACTAACAAGATGTTACAGACAGATGTTTTATACAACAGGGATCCCAAGTCCTGTCATTGATAATGCGTCCGTGCATTGAGGGATGGTGGTCGTGTTATACGGGTGACACGATTGGCTCAACCTGCTGGTCAGGTACAAGTTCACTTCCTCTTTCAGCAGTTGGTGCGGCAGGTGAAAGCATTAAACTTGATCCAAGCTGTTTCCTAGCAACACACGTCTGATGAAATGGCTTAAAAGAGCAAGTTTAAAGCTTCAACCAATGAGATGCTTTAGTCAAACTGTGAAGGATTGAACGCCTTAAGGGTGTAGCGGCTATTTCAACTGTAACACAAGAACTTTTAAGCCGCCGCGATTCAGGAATGAATTTCCTTGAAAGATATTTCTTGGATTCCTGTTTTGTGAGCTGATTTCTATAGACAAACCTTTACAAATGTTTTATTCCAAAGCAGAAGAGATAAGATGAAAATGCGATGAGATAGGTGGAGGTAACACGTCGGTCTCACCATTAGAAAAATGGATTTGATGCAGATCTGTAGAAACGCATCGGAGCACTTTCACCTGCCTCGCTAAAGAGCTATTACTTTTAGCGTTCGTCATCTCATGTGTGCATCTGTGTCCGCTGTCTCACGCCGTATATAAAACGAACAGCCGTCCTGCTGGATAGAACGAAACGTTCAGCACAGCTCAGTGTCAACTCCATATTTCCCTGCCTTATCAGCTCACCGGGTTCTGTATCTAGTTGTGGGGATTTTCAGTGAGTAGGTGGGTGGCTGTTACAGATGCTACTAAGACAAGAGAAAAACATGCACACACACACACACACACACGTACACACACGCAGAGGGAAAGAGAAGGGGGTTTGTGAGGTGGTGATAAACAGAGTTGGGTGGGGGTGCCTTGCAACGATAAATCAAGTTCCAGCCTAATCTATTTAGCATGCTCTCACCATTATCCTGTCAGTGAAACAGCTAATTAATTAACTGATTCCACAATGAAGAGGTTTTGAATGAGCCCATTTAGATAATTACTACAAGGAGCCGATTGGGCCAGTCATTTACAACTGTCACACAGGTTCCAGCATTGGCAGCTGCCCTTCACTCGGGCCGGGCCCTTACTGTCACAAATACTCTTGATACATCACAACAACAACAACAACAACGCCATCATCAGCGACAACAACAACATCTCTGCAGGTCTAAACGGAACAATTGATACATCTGGTCATTTTTAATGGTTTTGTAAACACGTTGAAACAATTTTAAACCAGAGTATCATCGGTTACTTCATACTTTTCAAAATGTTCCGTATTATGCTGAGTATTCCTCATCAAGTCATTATGGTTCTCTGCAGTGTGTTAACACAGCGACAAAAGTATCAGGGTTGTTTCATCATTTCACATTTTCCGTGTCGTTACAGACAAGGATGACTTATGGGACGAAAAGGGGACCATTCAAATGAAACCTGAGGCGGTGTGACAGTGGCGCGGTTTGTGTGTTTAGTCAAAGCACGATGCAGTCTGGGTATAATTGGATTCTGCTGTGTTCAATTGCCAAGGCTGCATCGCCCTGTCAATTAGCTGTTCATGCATTATCTCTCTCATAATACTTATCCTCATATAAGGACATTTCTTTCGCCAACTGTGCGGTCCACTTTTCAGAAAATGAATAACGAACAAACACCAACACAATAAGATGATATAACATCAACATGACATGACACAAAAAAAAAAAAACACACAATCACACAGGGTCAAGTACTCGAAGGGAATTAAAGAAATAAATAAACAACAATTGTAGGCTGAAGTTAATTGGCTTTCAACAAATGTTACTTGAATAAACACATTTTTCTGATCCATTCTGAGATCACTATCAAAAGAATTCTTTGCAAATATACTGTCGATGTCATTCCCACAATAGGCTTGAGTTCCATGTAGGCTTAACTGAGATTTGACGTCTTTGTAGCCTGTACACATGAGGAACATGTATCTTTCTCATTAAGGTTAGAAAAACCAGACAATTGTTTTGATTTATTTCGCATTGTTTTAAAAAACGTAGTTCATACAATACAAATCTTCATATTTAGACACAGGAAAAATTGAAATCACGAGCTCAATTTATTTGAGTTCACAGTTTTCTGCATCATTGTGTTTGTGTTTTGCTGTCATCAACCCTTGATCACTAGCGTTCCACACTTTCCTTTTATAATTAATCACCAGGCTATAGCCCGGGTAACTCTGTGCTCTATACTAATTTACACACAAACTGCTAATGAGCCCTCAGCCTGTTGTGGTCATAGCCTTATTCACACATGTCCAGCAGTCTATGAACATCCCTTCATTTCGCATCAGTTAGGAAATATTTTGGTCCCAGAATTATATAATTCTAAGGCGTTTAACACTTACTCCAGGGTTTGGGAACTTGATTGTGTTCCAAAACAAACATGGCTGAATGGCCTCCAAATACTTGCCTTTAGCTTGTTTTTGATTGTTCTTGTAGTGAACAGTCTGTCTAAGATACCAAACTGAAACAAGATGTTTACACGAGGTGTCTTCATCAGTAGTCTGATCATAATGCTCTTCATCATGCGTGTACTCAGCGTCTACAATGATCCCATCCCTCTGTCTGTGTTGTTTGCATTTTGGCATTGCGGCCGTTTAAATATTGCACCTTATGTCCCATGATTTAAGCTGCTGCTGTATCTTTGGCTAACTGTTAGCTACCTCATGAAGTAGCTAAAATTTGAATAGCATCAAAATTGTGTTACACCATTCACACAACAGCAGAAATTAATATTCATGTCAAATATTGTGACCAAATATAAAGCACGTAATGGAGTAAGTGGTGGCTACAAGATATTAAATTCTGGAACACTCAAAATTTTTACCTTTGCAGTCAAACAAAAAAACAGAAGGAGTCTCTTCTTGTGTGTAGTGTAGAAAATAAAAAGACTTGATTAAATTACAGCTATCATTAAAAACTTCATGCACAGTACATTATCAGATTAAGGCAATTAATTTTATTAATATACCAGTTAGACTGAATCAGTGCCATAATCCTAGTCTGAGGAACAGACCCACATGTCAACTACTGGTCTCTCTTCATACTCCAGTTACTCAGGGTATCATAGTGTGCATATAAATACACTGACCATCGTACTCCGTTCAAGTTTACATGCACTCACTACTCAGAGTTCTTGTCCTTGCTTGTCCTTGCTTGTCCTTGTCGGTTTTAAAGTGCATGTGAACATATTGAGTGATCCCTTTGATAGAAACATCAGACAACAACACGATCCCGCTGGACTACGAAGAGTCACCAGAAGGGAGGTGGCGTGCTCTGGAAATGACACAGCTGTCTAAGAATAGACGTCACCTGTTCTAATTTCCACAATCTTGGAAATACAAGTAAGGTACCCCGCTGGATAAACCATTTTGTTCCCACTCTAGACAGGTCCCGACAGTAGTAGTTCCTAAATGAGCTCAGACCTTTGGTGAAAACGCTCCTCCTCCTGTGAGGCAGCTCTGCACCAGTCAGTCCCTGCAGTCGCTCGTCTACACACAATCCTGTGCAGTTCATAGTGTGGGAAAGTCCAAGCTAAATCCACGCTGCAGCAGAGAAACCTTCAACCCACCCTCTCGCACAATGGCCCGTAGGTGATTATCTCATTGCCTCAGTCACTGATCGGGGTTTTGTCTTGTCACCTTCTCTAACTTTAACAGAGCCAGACATCTCAATCCACTCCATCAGATCAGAGCGATTCTCCCCGCGTATCTCCTTTTCCCCTTTTCTTTTCCTTGCTCTCAATAATGTACAATCCCACATCAATAAGTAAGGCTCCTTTCATTGTGTCTATTCCCCGAGGTGGCCTCATTACCCCAGGGTGTTTTGTTTGTTTGTTCCTCTGTTAAAGAAGCTGAATTGAGCAACCAGCAGGGGTGGACTAGAGGGAGAGGACCATGGGGGCTATGGAGAGGTGGTTTAGTGGGGGCTGAGGACACAAGTCCAGATTCTGTGGTCGTGGAGGTTGATCGTTGGTTTCGGCTTATATTTGACGTTAGCTACGTTTTACGTTGCCACCCAACTGTTGCAACTGTTGTGAATTGTCCATGGTCCGCACAAAGCCCACACAGTGTCAAAAAGGTGTGATCAAAATTTGACTTATGTTGCATTGCAAAACAAAATAGAGGCACTGGCAACAACAGAGATGAGTAATGATGATAAACCCGTCATGTCATCTTCTACTCTTAACTATTCTGGTCATTTATGACTGTCACCATGCCACTGACATGACAAAAGATGACATTACTATCTCTGTCATTTGATTTTTGTAGGTATGGCAAATGTACCTAAGAAAAGCATGGCAGTCATACGTCTTACTAAGCTTAACTAGTATTAACCTGGTAGGAGGGTCAAAAAAACAAGACTTTCTGGTACAGTACCCACAGAAGCCAATCCACAGACATCTATTTTTGTTTAATTTGTGTTTTGTAAAGTCCTATCCACAAAAATCCAAAGTGATTTGGAGATACAACATCCTCTGTAAACACGAAGACTATTGTAATTTCATATGATATCGTTTTCATACCAAAGCTCCTGGTGGCGTAGCAGGTGTGGGAGGAGGTGGAGCCGAGCGTTAAATAGCAGAAAACCATGACGGAATAGTAGACTTGTGTTTAGACATGGTTGGAGTTCTGCTGCCCCTCGACACACCCATGGGTGCAGAGATGGGCCCAAGAGCATTTGCGACATACACAACATGGGTGCTAGGCATAAAAATGACCACTAGAAATGACCCTTGAGCTGACTCCGTCTCAACGATCAAACAAATGAACGGAATTCTGTGATTGACTTTGACGTCTTTGATTCTGGACCCCCGCCACCCCCCCCCAATC
>OMNV01005982.1:19987-38827 GCA_900303265.1 Brotula barbata
CCCCCCCCCAATCACCTTAGCACACACATGCGGACAGAAACGGACACACAGGCTCACACACTGTGCACGTTTGGAAGGACACGCAGGCCAATTAATTACTGGGAGTAGGTCGTTTTAAATCTGGTGGAAGGACAGCCTGTTGTTCCTGCAGAATGGGCTGTAATTAAAGGAAGCTGAGCTGCAGCGGTGGAAAAGGCCACACATCAGACCCTCGTGGGCCCGGACGCCTCTGATGGGAATTTATGGCTCTCCCTCGCCAGTGTGCGTGCTCCCCGCACGGCTTAAGCGAGACACGTTTGCTTCAAAAATCACTCGCGGCGACTCGCACCGTTCGGTTATTAATTCTGAAAGGATGCAAAGAAATTTCGGGCTTCGGCGTGCAATATTTTAGATGCATGAAAAATGAAAATTACATCACACGCAGAGCTTGCAATTCATAATATTTATTCACTGTGGAGTGCTTACGGAGAGCAGCTGTAGTCAATGAGATGTAGTCAACAGAGAATAAGGAGGCGCAAATTATAGCTCAAATACAACAAGAAGCACGATGGGCCGATTTTGCATAGACAAATTTTAGCAAGCTCTCTGGCCAAACAAAAATCAATTGATTTTATATGACTCCTCTCCAGCAGAGGGATTTATTTGAACAAGTGTCTACTTCACTAGGCAATGACAACTGGATACTCCCACCACTATTAAGCTGCACCTCCCTACACTAAAAATATGTTCTGGTTCTATATTCTGTGGTTCATTCCATGCATTTCTTTCCTCATATTCTACTTTTTATCACGTTCTCTCTCTCTCTCTCTCTCTCTCTCTGTCAAGCACACACTTCCCCCCCATTTGCTCGTTTTCTTCCCCTATCTCTCAGCTTGTGTATGACTGCTTTCACCTCTCCCTGCATTTTTACGCCTCTATCCCTCTTTTTTCCCGGTCCATTCTTTCACTATCGCTCTATAAAACACTACCCGCTGCTTTTCTGACGTCTCTTCTTCTACCTTCATCCATCTCCTCCTCAGTCTATCCCCCCCGTCTTTCTTTCTCTCTCTTTCTCAACCCCCCCCAACTCTCTCTCTCTCTCTCACACACACACACAGCCGTTCACTCCATTTTTTCCCCGCACATGAGATTTGCCTAACAATAAGTGGCTCTGCCCAAGGTCAGATAAGAGAAGCAGAGCCCAGGAAGCCACAGCCACAGTTTCTTTCATCCCTTTTTTTCTCCTCTCTCTCCTCACAGCTTTCGAATTATCTCTGACACACATAATAATAATTACTGAGGACGGCATCATAGAGATAAGAATGCTGTAGCTGAAATGGCGAGAGAGAGAGAGAGAGAGAGAGAGAGAGAGAGAGACAGGTTAGAAAATTTATAGAAGCAAGGAGTGTGTAGGTATATTAGAGAGAACTGGTGAGAGAGTAAGAAAAGAAGGTAAAAGTTAGACGAGAATATAAAGAGCAAGAATGATGAGAAGAAATGAAAAATAATGAAAAGAGCGGATACACACCGCTGAAAGTGAGGCAAACCCAAAAAGAGGGAAAAAAAGCAATAAGAAAGTAATCAGTGTGTTATTCCTTCTGCTCAGAAAATAAATTGCGGCGCAGATATTTCCATTGAGTTTTGGATCACTTCTATTTAGAATGTCAGCTAAATGTTGTCAAATCACCGCGAGAGGAAAAAGCGAGTGGACGTTAAACAAAGGAAATAGCTTTCTGCTCTTTCTTAATGTTGACATGCGGTTCGGCAGCATTTCTGCACCTGTGACAATGCACTGCTCCTTGTCACATCAGATCTGCACGCCGCATGGGGCAAATTGCCATTTTGCTGGAAGATGCGGCGTCCTCTGAATTGATTATATTTCCACAATCACTGCGAAAATAAGGAAAAAGAGATATTTCTCCTTATGCATTGTTAGCTGCTACACCTGCGTTCTCTCTCCATGCTAACTGCTGCGCTTTGTCCACAAACAGTCCACAACGTCTCTGTTAACGAGGGAACGTTTAGGCCTCATTACAGCTTCGCGTTAAAATGTCATCTCTGTATGTGGAGTTATATACAGTATTTGTTATAATAACGTCTGATAATCAATAACGAAAAATTTGAAAAACATCCTGGATTTCGTGAAAATGGACGCAAAAATGATCAGTGACAATATCAAGTGCATGCAAGACATAAGTTGGACTCGACCATTCTTCCAGTCCAAACGTAGCTTCCATATTTCCAATATTAAGAAATTTCCATTAAAAGGATGTGGATGAAGAGTCAACAAACTGTATTTATTACCTTAATCACACTGTAATCACATTTTTAAAGACTTATTAAGCGAGCCTGCTACCCAACACAAAGTCCTTTGTTTGTGTTAATGATTAATTCCTGACACAGTCCTTCTCAATCTGTACGTTTTAACACCTTCAATAATGAATTAACAACTGAGTGCACTTTAAGGCAAACAGATCAGGGCTATTTAACCTGTTAATCTCTGAGGTAATGAACAACTGAGGACGCATCTCCACAACCTTTGCAGTTTTAGTTTACATTTTAGTAAAATGCACAGAGTTTCTAAAGATGCCAAATAAATCAGGATGCTCTCTGTGAAATAGATATTCTATGTCAATTTTTTAAAATATATTTCTATATATAATACATATAAATGATATACATTATATATATGTGTGTGTGTAAAGAGAATTTTGAACGGCTAAAAGCTACTTTTTTAATCACAACTCAAAATTGAAAGAGTTTATCACTTTTTAATGTGGTATATTCTATTAATGGGTCTCTTAACTGACAGTGTAGATTTATCCAAAATCCCATAAATAACCCTGAACTGTTTGCTCTATTTGCTCTAAAGTCTATTAAATTACCAATTAATCTGCCTGTGTTTAAGGGGTAAAATGTTTCCATCATCTTTTTTTTTTTTTATTTCATCATGGGTGCATCTCATCACAAAGACAAATGTCTACTTTTTGTACAGGACAAGTAGAACATAATTCATAATGTTTCCCTCCTCGATGAATGAGCCTCATTCATTTTTACAGAACAACTAAAGCCTCATTTCAGATGTGGATTGTGGTCCTGATGTCTCTTCACAACTCAGTCAGCCACCAATGAACGTCTATCCTATTCTTTCCTCTCTCCTGAGCTCACAGAGGGCTCGCATATCAGTGAGCAGCTCAGTTTCCTTCATTCCTGTTGGAATGTCTCCTTCACTCACACCACACAGATATCATAGCTGGGGAGGGGAAAGCTCCCCATCCAACACACACAGCACACGCGCTGCATTTACACCTGAATAGTCGTGGCTGAGTGGGATTGAGGATGTAAATGAGACTGTAATTACTCACTTTGCAGTAATCTCATCATTTTAACACCAGTGGAGGAACAGACGTGGCAACATTGCATCAACAATATCGATAACATCAGTAACTATGAGTATCAATCTAAAGTCAAATTTGGAAGAGTGTTAAATAAGTCTGTGACATAAATGTGCTTTCAAGAAGGAAAGGAAAGACATAATCTTAACAAAAAAAGAGGCTAGAGGTATATAAAAGAAGAAATACATAAAGGGGAAAGAAGATTAGAAGAAATTAAATGAAGAAATGAAGAACAAGACAAAAGAGTGGAAGGGAGGAAGTAAAGAGGAAAGGAAGTAAAGCAGGAAGGAGATTGCTTTTTTCATACTACATTCACGCTCAGACACGTAGCATGTAAGTAGTAAGTAGAGATCGTAGTGTTCTGAAGCACAATAATGATAGAGCGACACTAGAATTACTCACAAATACCTAAAAATGACATTGAGTACTTCAGTTGATGTACTTAAACCTTCATTTCTACCTCTGCTTTACACACATACTGAACAGGCAGGTACTTCAAGGAGCGGAATCAGAGAGGACAAACAGTCAGACCAACAACCGACGACCAACAACAATAGACATATACAGTCACACACACACGTGCACACACACATGCACCCCAATCCCATTCCTCCTGCCCTGCACAACCCCTGACCTCCATATCTGAAGGCACCAGAGTAAGCCTTCTAGTCCCTGAGCTGCTGCCTCCTAACCTACCCCCCCCAACCCCTGACACACACACACATATATACATACACATACACCCATCACCTCCCCATGTCTCACCCCTCAGTGCCCCGCCCCCAAACCCCAGAGGACCTGCTATCAGCTGGGCTGAGCCCTTCTGCACCAGGCTGATATCCACATAGGATTGGAGGGAGGGAGCACAGAAGTATAGAGAGCTATGATTTACAGTGTGCGTGTGTGTGCGTGTGCGCGTGTGTGTGTGAGAGAGAGAGTGAGAGAGGGACAGAGAGAGAATTTCTGTTTATTAGTCCTTCCTGTTTATCTCTGTCTTTGTGTAAGTGCTTGTGTGTGCGTGTGTGCATGTGTGTGTGTGTGTGTCTTCACATGTAGTGATGATTATCACCAGTGTATTATTACTTCAAACGATGGCAGATTAGCCCCCACCTCCCTGTTCAATCTCTCTTTTTCATCCCATCTCTCCATCCAGCCACCCTGGTGTCACCCCCTCAGAGTGTTGGGTGTAGTAATGCCATTCTGGCCTCCTCTTATCGCCCAACTCAGGCCTTGTCACCCGGGTGACCCATGAACTAACCATCAAGAGGGGAATAAGGGGAGAACAGCGAGGAGGACGAGGAGGAGGGATTCAGGAAGGCTGAATGGATTAGAGGGTGGATGGGAAAGGAGGGTGGGGAAGGTGAAAGTAGCAGTGTGAAAGGCAGAGTGGGTGGCTTGGATGGGGGGGTCCCACCCGGGTCCCACCCCTGCAAATCAGCCTTGACAGGTTCAAACCAATGACCTAACACAACTCCTAAACAGAGACCGAAAAATCATAGCCTATCTCCAACTCACCCCCATATTTATCAAACGTTTACTGCAAGCTCTACTCTGATTTTAAAGATCTCCATCGCCAAGGAGGCTGCTGTATGTTTTCACCATGTCTGTTGTTCATTGGTTGATACCAGGATTAATCAAAAAGTTTAGGACTTTACCTTTAAGAAACATGCTGGTGGTCCTCCAAAACCAGTGGCACATCCAGGAATTTTCACAATGATCTCTTGACATTGATAGACTTTTACTCTGACAGGTCCAGATTAGATCTAACCCTGAGTACTGCTGTAAGAATTTGAGTATTTGTTTCAACATTTATAATCAGTCTCATACTGTGACAGTGGGATTGATTTTGGGTGCTTCTGACAGGAACATATCAGGCCTCCTGCCTGATTGGTCCATCAGCTGCAAATGTGGCAATTAGACACACCTGTGTCCAATTGTCCAATCAGCTTCAGCACCATGTGCTCCAAAGTCCCAAATACAAGCTCAGGCATACCTGCACCCAAAATGAATCCAACTGCCACGTACACACGCCGCAGTTTTCAGCTTCAGATTTATTTACAACCAGTCAGCTCTAGCTAGCATTTCCAACCCACTGTTCCACTGTTTACATTTCTTTTTTTTTTTTACTGGTAAAGATGAGCTATGAGCAATCAAGTCTGGATTGTAGCCAATCACATGTTTTTTACAACATATCAGTGTCGCTGCCCTGCAGGCAGACAGTTACGGAGAAAAGCGAGTGGTGGATTTACCCTCAACTTGTGTGACTGCTGTGTGAATTAAATGATGATGAATGATCTGCAATGTTTGAAGCGACAGTGTGTTTGATTATCACACAAATGAAGCTCCACTGTAAGTAAAGCCCATATTTGAATACTTAAACTGTAAAAAGCAGCCCTTGTCCAGATTGAGAAAAAAAAAAATCTACAATTTGTAATATTTTCAATGTAGTGATTTGTCTTTCTTTGAATAATCAAAATAATTACATTTAATGTAACAATAATTGCATCCAATCTTCTTCGGCCTTGGTGGACCGAGATATGTGTGTATGATAAATAACAGTAACATATACTAAATAATACACGTGACAGTGCGTGCTGTAATCTGTCAACATCTTACATACATGGAACATATTTTAACACATGCCTCATAAATGATTCAAAACAAATGACCTTAAAGAAAAACATGTTTGAGACGTGGATGCTTCAGACAGATACAAAAACACTTTTTGACATCTGCTGAGAATGTGACAGCTACAATACATCTGATTTGCATACTTGTCGGTGTAAAATCCAACACTTCGGCCTGTGATTCGGCAGCAGACCTTATCTCTGTGTTTTTTTAGCTCGGAATCTGCCAATGACTGACTGTTAACCCTTCAGAAATTCATCATTTGGCTGGATTGATTAAAAGATGAGTGAACTTATTATGCATTAAAGCGTCATGTCAAAGCCCTGGCACGGGGAGATAGCAGCCTTATCTCCCCTCTACCTGATAAGAGACAACATGGGAGAGACGTGGCAGCAGCGGAGGGGTGGAGGAGGCATGGAGAGGTAGAGAAAGAAGCGGAGGAGAGACACAAGATGGAAGTGGAGGGCAGTGGGAGGTGGAGAGGTGTCATAGGGAAATGCGACAAGAGGGAAGGGAAGAAGAAATTCAAGAGGAATGGGGGCATCTAATGTTCCCTCTGTCACTCCCCTTCCTCATACGGCCTCTCTTTGTCCTCCATTTGCATTTTTCTCAATTTTTACATCCCCCGTTCATTGGTCTGTCTCGCCTTTTCCCTTTCTTTTCTCCCGTCTGTCTCCTCCCTCTCTCCCTTGCTTCACCTCTTGCCTCTCTCTCTCTTGCTCCCTCGCTCCGTCTTGTCGGTAGGTCTTTGAAGGGAGGTCATGAGGGAGACAATGCAAACACAGGCCCTCTGAATAGAGAATGGGAAGAGGACAGCTGTTGGAGATGACAGCGATGGCTGTTAAAATGCAATCTGTCTCTCTTCCCCAACGGCCTGTTGCGGACACACACACATACACACACTGCAGCTCATGTCTTTTCACAGAGGCCACAATGTCACAGTGACACTCCCGACTGTCAACTCACACTTACAGGCATGTGTCATCACACAGACATATGTAAATGTACACACTCTGCATAATGGATGCAGTGGCTGGTTCGTGAATAATGACCACATGGTGCAGCACATCTATGTGTAATACTTATGTATACGCTGTAAACAAGTATTGTACTGAACAAATAGTTTAGAGAGTAACAGCAGGTCACCGGTGGAGACACTCAGGAATCTACATTATATTATGAACAATGCAGCATCAAGTGAAGAGTCATGTAGACTTTGTTTAATTAGTGTTTCTATGGCAGCAATCGCATTTTACTGTAGATTTAATTATGGTTCCTGCCCTTATGATTATAATTTACATGATTTCATTTGATTGATACTGATGGCACAAGGCTTTTCCACAGTAATATTTATTTTTGGACGCGTCACGCGTGTCTGTGCAAGCAAGCGCTTGTTTATATTACTTTTGAAATTTTTAATTATTGCACGTTTATGTCCAAATCTATACAGGGTTGCGAGGGTCTCTTATGTATCCATTTATACTTCATATTAACCAGAAAGTATTCCTATTTGATCATTTCTAATGATTTGCGCCCGTCTAAAAGGATTCGTACATTTCAGCTTAAGATTCAAAAACTTTATAATGTAGAAACTTAGAAGGCATCACCATTCACACAAGAAAATCGGGCCATCATCTACATCGAGTCATCATATACAGACTGTGTTAATATATGTACACACAATCTGACAGTAATGCAAAATCTGTAATGTAAAATCTTTCCACAGTTTTCCACCTCATTTTGTTCAGTGTTTTATTGTCTGACAACACCTGTTCATGTGCAGATTTTAATGCTCTCTTCCTCTTTTAAATGCTTTTTAAACAAACTGGCTGATGTTTCCATTTGCCTTTGTTTCATCTCTGACAGAGCTACTACTTTATACGTTGTACATCAGGTCACATTTGTCACAGTTTTCATTTATGTAAAACTCTCTCTGTTCATTTAAGTTCAAGCGCGCGTGGGTTGGAGAGGAGATGGTGCAATTCCCTCAAATCCATTTTTATGTTCTCAACTATATTGGTAAGGTGCTAGAACATGGAAGTGATGAGACGTGGACGTGTTGAGGCGTGGGGACATGTGTGACGTGTGAAGGTATCCAGGGACATGTGAGAGGTTTTTGTTGACTGCGGTCATTTGGTGTCAGTTGTATGTTTGAACGCTTACTGTCTAATTTCAAATGAAAACCATTTAAGAATTCATTAGAAAACATGGAGACAAACCACGGACCGATTTCATAAAGTCACACGACACCTCCACCAAGGCAGCTCTCTGTGTTCAGTCTATGGTTGCCATGGTGTTCATCGTTTGTTACCTTATGTTAATCATTGATAGCGGGCACCATATTACATCCTTCACAGGGTGAGTAACTTTATCACGATAATGAGCCTTTATCTTATCACAGGGTTCCAGCTTGGTTTCACATCCTTTTTTCTCTACTGACATTTCAGAATTTGGGTCATATTTACTAAACTCACTGCAAATTGGTACCACAGATGGTAAATTGTGCGTTGTCTGCATTCTTCATTTTTGCGGTCATATTATTTACTAACATTGATGACGCTAATGAGAATGGCCGCAGTGCAGGCAATTTGGGAGAAATGCTACTAATAGGGATCAGCTGCTGAGCACAAACAAATTAACAGGGGAGAGTTCCAAACGATGCTTCACAGTGAACTGATCTCTGTCTTCTCTTGTAAGGAACGCCAAAAATATATCATGTTAGCGAGTATGGCTAAATCCAAAATACTGATACTGCATAGTTACACGTGGCACAGTTATCCTATAAGAAAGGTGTGATTTTTGTTGTTGTTGTTGTTGTTTGAGCATGAATGGGGACCACTTAGAGACTAAGAACAAGTAGGAGAGAAGGGGAGACTAGTTTAAGGTCTATTAGTCAAGCTGTAATCAGCACAAATGGCTGACTGATGGGCTGGGGGTGCTGTTGTTATGTTGGACACAGCAAATACGGGAAGGAGAGGTTTGTCCTATCTCTGCCTTCCACGTTCCCCTGACGGAGGAAGGAAGGGGGCGAGTGAGGGGATGGAGAATTCTGTGGGAATCGAGGAATCTCAGGTAACAGCGCTCCTCTATCGCTTTTGTTGATGTGTGTGTGCCAGTGTGTACGTAATGTGTGTGTGTGTGTGTGTGTGTGTGTTTCAATGAATGAACGGTATCTCAGGGCCCCATACTCCACTGACAGCAAGAGATAAACATAGGTCTGTGCTAGTGACCACATGATTTATCAACGTGAATTTCGCCTCATCCACTATCTCTCTCTCTCCTCTCCTCTATTCCTCTACTTGCTTTATATTTCTCAGACAGACACACACACACACATTGCGCTCATCAGTCAAAATGTACTAATGAGAAATAAAGAGATGTCTGAGTATGTTGGATGAAGCAGAGAGATGTGCATACTAGCAGACAAAAGCAAAAGGTGAGAAAGGGAATGAAACACAGACAAGTAAAAAGAGGAAAATGTCACAGGAAGTTACTTTAGCAGCGCAAGGAGTGATATGAAACAACAGTATGCCGAGGAAGGTAGAGATAAGCCCTTACAGAAATGCATACCTGCAGCATGAATATCAAGGTAGTTGCCGTATAGAAATAGATCGCAGGTATCTAACACAGGAAATGATTGCATTATTACATATGCCTTTCTTTGCAGAGAAATGAATATTCACAGCTGCAGAGAAAGCCTCCACGTCTGTGCACACACACACACACACACACACACAAGCACCTTACAATTAGATGACTCCCTCTGCATGGTTTGTGTGAGGGGCTTTGGTGTTGAAAAGGGTGTTCACACCTTGTCTTCCTTGGCCCTCGCTCCTTCCTTCCTTCCTTCTTTCTTTTCTTTATTTCACGTTACCCCCACTGCACAGCCCCTCATCTAGCCAGATTTGGGCGAAAGGTGCCAGACACTCCGAACCAGACCATGGATTCACACTGTTGGGGGTGGAAAGAAGAAAAATAATGATGACGATGAATGAGTGTGTGTGTGTGTGTGTGAGTGTGAGTGTATTTGTGTGGGTGATAGAGAGATCTTCCATGTGTCAGGCTTGTATAAGTGTTACCTTGTTTACTAACTGTTTAGACCATGTTGATTGTCCCCCTGTGCCCTTGCTTTGCTTGATGAGCTTGACTTCACGAAAATACTAACTAGGACCCAGATGCGATATCATCCTTGGGCCAAGACCCAAAATTTCACAAATCAGTACTGTCTGGGTGGGCGAATTCTAGTAGTGATTTTTTTAATTCCTTTACAGCCTTAGATTATATTTTGATGTGATAGACCTTGCCGACTGGCAGCTTACTAATGTTTTTGTATTAATGTAATGGAAATTCTGAGCTCATTCTTTCAGTCAGTATCAATTGTTATACATCGTATAATTCAGGGGAACCTACCCGATCTTTTAAAAGACTCTGGATACACTTGATGTACCTTTTTCACATCATTAACCCATTAGTAACTGAGTATACCACGTATAATGCACAGATTCACACAAACCAATAATTGGGGAACCTGGAATAATAACAGCAAAGCATTTAATAAGTCTAGAACAAACTTCCTGGCCTTTATTTTTATTCCTCGATTGAATGCCCCAATTGTTCAATTTTCATTTCTGGCATTGTGATTTTTTTTTTTGTTTTATTATGATTTTGTGTCCTTAGTCCTCCTCATATTTCAGTCATCCAAATATTCAAGTGAGCTTCTTCACTACGAGCTGCCAAGCTGTGTAGTTTTCATCGCTGCCCTCTCTGCTTCATGCACAATGTCCCACATTCGGAACACTGACAAATCTATCCAAGTTTTGTCTTTGAGCCAGGCATGAAGCAACCTCCAGAATAAATGTGACCAGACTGGTTGTGAGCCTGACTGGCAGGGAGAGTGTTTACAGTATATAAAACCTAAACATTTTTCTATTTGATTGAGATTTGCTGCAGTATATTAAAGTCCTTATATGTGTAAATTAAAATGAACTGACTGTTGGTTTAGTGTTATCTTATTTGAGCTGCTTTCATCTCAAAGTTGGAATGGATTAGTCCGAATCCAAATTTTGAATCTGCTGGACGTAGAAGTTCAAAACTTGTGGAAGTTTGAATGTAATCCTGAATGAACTGTCACAAATGTGTTCTCATATTATAAACCATAATGTCAGCACCACAGGTTTCACGCCAATCACATGACTGTTTATACACACTGAAAGAGCACATGTAACAATGCTGGGTCTCTGTCTTTACAGTAAAACTGTAACAGAACTGAATGGAACCAGCCCTCTGATGATGATGATGATGATGATGATGATGATGTTTTACAGTACATCCTTATTTTCACAATGAACAACAAATATTAACTGAGGCCTCATCAGATAGCAGAGTGCACTTTTATCTTATCAGAGAAAAATAAAATAAAGATGTAAAGATAAAAAATTCTCTCAACAAAATGCAACAAATTTAACAGACGTGTGGACGGTCAATTTTTAACCTTCTCCTTTTCTGCACACACTGGGTATTGATCAGGATTGTTTTTAACAGACTGCTGTGAGGTCCATTAACCTGTGGTGATGACAAAGCATTAAGAGAGTAATGCGTCCCCGGAGAATCGCAGAGTCAAAGGAGGATGAGTAGGACAGTTCAGCAGTCAACACTGCTCTGTTTGTTCTATTCAAGCTCCACAGCATTGCCAGTTGGGTAAAGTGATGATGATGAGGATGATGATGATGGTGAGGATGATAAAGTCATTAAGGATGTTAAGATCATGCATTTTATAGTAACATGCAAGATTTCTCTCGTCATTGCTTACAAGCTACTGTATATATTATGTTTAAGATTATGTTTTTACACATTTAGTAATCTGTGACATCACCTTTATAATGTGGTGGCAATAAACATTCATTTACGTGCATGGCAATAAACACCTGTTATTACATGTGTCAGACTAATGGCTGGGACACAAAAGCAGGCACACAGAGACAGAATCAGGATTAAAAAGATACATTTCTAAAATATTTTTTTAATGAGGATGAAAACAGGGTCAAGGTGATCTGGATCAGGAGCAGGAAAGTAATCGGCAAACTGGGAAGCCTGTCCGTGGGAAAACATATTCAGGGGTTTGGGCAAGAGGTGAAGTGAGAAAAATTTCTTCTTCCAACTAAAACAGTCCAGAGTTCGAAGCACAATGATCCATCCAATCCAGGCTCAAGCACACAGAGGAGAGAGCAGAGAGTAGCACAGCCAAAGGTTCTAGACACGCGGGTTCAGATAGAAGGCACGAACGTAACAGAGGGACCCCAAACATCAAGGCCGAATAGACTGTGAATCATTCACGGTTTAAATACATATCCAGAGAATTAAATGTGGAATAGTGCTATATATATTTAATTTAGTCGCATTCTAAAATCACAACAAGTCATTAGCGTTCATTAAAAATAGTTTACCATGGTAACAAATTGACTGAAAGGTCAAGTCTAATGTCAAAGTCAAAGGAATGAGCCAACAGCGCTGCAGCCTGTTAGGAATAACAAATGTGTGACGTCTGGATTTCAATCAGACCATAAGAAGGGTCACACTGTTGTCAAATGTAAACTTATTACCACGTCTCGCTGCTGTTTTCAGATATAAGACATCTGGAAGAAGCATGCGGCGCTTCCTCTCGAGTAGAATAACTCCTTAAATCCTTTTCACACCTTAATTCTTTTTCATTTTTGTCTTTCTCACAGCCATGGACTCCTTTTTCAGCCTCCCCCATCTCCTCATCAGATTCCCTCCCTCCATAATTACCACTTATTAATTTTAAATGAGAGCCCTAACACGTTGCATGGTTTTAATACAGCCAGTTAATATGAGAGGTAATTTATGGGGTGTGGGTGGGATAGAGGGGATGATGGAATGAGTGTCGTCCATCACAGAAATCATTAGAGGCTGGAAGCTCACTTTCACCCTGCTGCTTTAAAGAAAAGAGACGCTCGCTGTCTCCTTCACAACACGAGCCGCTGACATGTAGGTGAACGTCAGACAACCCACACACATTTGAATCATGGAGCGTCCTATGATTTTATATACAGTAAGACTGTAGTAACAGTGGAAGGAGGAAACAGAAAGTCTTCATTTGCACATTTCTTTCTCCTTTTCGACATAATTTCCTTTCTCCTCCTTCTGTCTCCTCTCCACTCCCGTCTTTGTGTTGTGTGCCCCATTTCAGAGCCTTTTCAGGGACTGAAGTGGCGCTTGGCTATGCTGAAGTGTTGCCACTGCTGTGTCTGAGCCTGCAATTCACAGACACTGTATGTGTGTGCGTGGGTGTTTATGTGGGTGTGGGTGTGTGTGTGTGTGCCCGAGCCTGCAATTCACCAATTTCACTGCTAATTAGCCCACAAAGGCTACCGGCAGGGAGGAGCAGAGGAGGAGGGAGGGAGAAAAGGGTGGAGAGGGGTGGCATATGCGGGAGGTCCAGGCCTAGGGGTGGAGGGTCCGGCTATGCTGGCACAGCTGAGACACATGGCACGGGACCAGACAGACGGTTGTGTGTGTGTGTGTGTGTGTGTGTGTAGGGGTGTGATGATGGAGAGTGTATGTGTCTCAGTGTGTCGGAGCATGTATCTCATGGCTGCTCTGTCTCTGTCTCTGTCAATAGCTGGGTGGTATGCAGCTGTAGTTCACGGAGTCTTACTCATGAGGCTGGTCCCAGCATGCTCGGTAGTCCCACTATGCTCATTGGCATAGCTTACTGGTCTTCTGCCATCACATCCTCACAATATGTGCGTATGTGTGTGTGGAGAGAGAGAGAGCGAGAGAGGCGGAGAGAATGTGAGAGACAGAGACAGAGAGCTGCACATCCTTCTTGCCAATTGTTTTAGTGCATATCAGATGGGGGCCTTCCAAAAAAGCAGCCTGCCTGGTGTCTCGCCCACCAGAGCTGTGGAGTTTGTCCAATGTTTTATATTTTGCTGCTCTGTTTACTGCTGTGCTCTAAGATTATTACACATAAGCGCACACACGTGCATATGGACATGCAAAATTAGATTTTGAATCTGATCTGAGTTCGGGTCAGAATGCAGGGTTGTTTTTCTTGTTAGCCTTAATATTGCCAGATTGAGGATTTGTTCACATTTTGGCCTATAACTTGAAAACCCAGGTAATGATCCTAATGAGCAAAATACAGACTCAAGTATCCAATGATGAACCATCAACTGGTGCAATTAAGCACAAATCCACACATTGATCATACATTTGTAGGACTGAAATGTATGCCCACATGGATACATGCAACCACCAACGATGTGTAGCCAAGACTGGAATTATGGTCGCTCTGAGTTTTTCTCCGCTCCTCTGTTCCACTTTAAATAGGGAATTGAAAGTTGTCAATGGTATCGACTGATCATTTTCTGCTTCATTTTGATAGTTGAAGTAGAGAGACAGACAGGAAGGATAGGGCAGAGAGAGAGAGAGGGGATGACATGAAGCAGAGGATACAGGCCAGCATCGAACATGTGCCGCTGTATTAAGTGTTATGGTATGTGCTTAAACCAGTGAGCCACCAGGCACGCCCAGTGTGCAGTTTCTTCAGTGCGGAGTTTTCGTGCCAACAGAGTCCTTCAAATATCGTCTCAAAGCAGAGCTCTTAGCATTGAGCTCCTGATGCTAACTAGAGCCACCAGTCTCATCAAGCCACACTCAAACAGACACAGAAGCAGAGTGACAAGATCAGTCATTGCCTACATCATTATTGTCCATGAACAGTGAAAAATGTTCTGACTGCATGGGAAATAAAAAAAGATTTTGACCTCTAAAGTTTATCTATTCATTGATTTACTCGTCTACCATAGTCTGTTTCAATAGAAATATTTTAAATGCTTGTCAGGGCTAATATTGATACGTGCCATTAATTTATCTGCAACACTATCTGTACAATGTTAGACAACAAAGATCCACTCAGTTGGTCTAAGGAAGCATTAAAAGGAAACATGTTAATTGAAAGTATTCTCCAGATGGTTATTTAGCAGGTTGAACTCAGTCTCAATGAGTGATGGCTTCCTTGCCCTGCCTCTTCTCCTCGCTCACTACTGATGGATTAAAGCCCCAGACAGGTTTCAACCCTATTGATCTCACCTGCCAAGGCTGCTCACATCAGTTGGTGTGAAGTGAATAAGATGGGATAGAAAGTGTGCAGGAAAGGTTCTTCACACTCTGACCAGTTGAACTCTAAGTAAACCCGTAGGCCCAATTATCATGCACTTTGTTAGGTGGATGTGCTATCAGGATAGGGAGATCACATTTAAACGATAACCTGAGCACAGCACGATCAGATGTGCTTTGTGATCAGGTCGTTCATAAAATAATTCGAATGGGTGGACGAAACATGTAAATGCACGTATCAAATATCATTATGAATGTATCAGGATACTGGGATCATATTTGAATGCACGATGTAAAGGGGGCCACAGCGACTGTCTGAACAAACCGGCGTAGGATCGAGTCAGATTTGCAGAGTCCGTGTGGGAGATGAGGCTGAGAACACAATTCTTACTTGAAACTGAACTAAAAGTCTAATTACCTTAAAACTAATCTAATTAAGTGCATTTCCGTAGTGGTAGAGTGGCATCCATTTACGTGTTAAAAGAGCCAATCAGTACACGTCTGTGACAAAGGAAAAAACATAATTTGTTTGAGAAATATAAACTCTGTCAGAGCTGTTTATTGGCAAATTTTCAATTTATATCAAATTCAACAAAAAGCTCGCTGTGTGTGGCATCGTTTTTGTACCTTCATTCAAATACAGACGTGCATTGTCTTGTGGAGCATCCCTTAAGACGGAATAAATGAGAGAAAATATAAATGAAAAATATACGGGGACAACAAAACTAACTCCGTCCATTTTCTCTTGCTTCACTTTTTGGCACACTTTAAGATAACTGAGTTTATTGAGCGCATGTGAAAACACCCTGGGGCTTTGTTTGGCACAGTAGATTCAGTATCGAGACTCATTCTCATTTGGAAGACTATCACCGTCCTCCATGCTGCCTTATCTAACTAACTGATAAATAACATAGTCTGTCACAATGATAACAAGGTCAATTCAATAGGCTGACCAACGGCAATGTTTTCCCTAAAGCGTTGAGTAGTCACATCTGATGCCTCTAGTGACCTCCATGCTAATGAACAAAGAGAGAGAGAGAGAGAGAGAGAGAGAGAGAGAGCGCAAATGAATATGAATGAAAGGCAAATCTATCAGAAAAACACACCTCCTTTAAATAACCCCCTCCCTCGTTCCCCTCCTCCACCCCTTCCCTCTGCTCCCGTCCCTCCACCCTGTTATATTTTATTCTCCAACGCGTGGTGAATTTAATAAATATATGCAAATGTGTGCTGTGGAACATGACGAGTGTAAATCAGGCGAGGATGTTCTTTGAGCGCTCCCGAGATTGAGGCTGAGAGCTGACCCTGGGTTAATCATTTTTCACTTCCCTATCGCATTCAATTCTGCTGCCTTTGTGTGTGCGTGTGTGCGCCTTTTGGTGTACATACGTGTATGTTTGTGTGTGCACGTGTGCAATGCTAAGGAGGCGATGCAACATTCATTATAAACTTTTGTACAAATGATGACGCTAATATTTACGCTCTCAATTGTGCTAAATGTTGATCAGCGTGTTGAGGGAGATGCTTTACATTTATTTTTAGCCGTTCCTGGGATGATAACGAGTGTACGTTCACCGCATTTAGTATTTCAAATGGATGGTCAACCCTGTTGTGGTTAATCTCAGTGTCACTGGTTAGAAAGATGACTGGTTTAACATTTCTGCATCTTCTCATTATAAGAAATCATTATTCCAGGTAGAGTGGTAAGCTCTGACACAGTTGACATAATGCCGCGGTGCATACGAGCCATCGTGCACAAACACCCAAACTCCCATTGTCACACAGTTCGCCGAGAGAGCCATTCACGCTGCCGCATCTTTTTTAGGGACTCAAGGATTTTCCTGTGTTTCGCACCAAGAAACGGGGATCTATTTTGACACGTGAACTACAATTCCAAATTTATACTCCCACACACTCATGCTACGATATTAAGAATTAAAAAAATACTGGTTAGAGCACAAAATGCTGAACATCACCTATTGGTCAAATATAATAAAGAATATCTTCATTCTGTTATTGCTGTTGGGTTGGGGTGCAGTTTGGTAAATGCTGCGGAAGCTGTCACAAGATAGAAGTCAATCTCTAACTTTCACACTTTTTACTTGAAGCATGGTGGGATTGCAAACAATGAACTTGCTGAAGGAATAGAGTAGTTCCTTTTCCTAATTATCATCCATTTTCCATCATTAAGTGATTTAAAGAGGCCCCCGTGCTATTCTAGGCAGCCCAGATGATCACTACAGCCACATCTTCCAACCAACATGGACCCAGGTCACATAGGCCGTCGCATGGGTTCTGGTCCTGTCCTGTGAGCTCGTCTGGAATAACTCCACAGACCCTCCCAGAACATACCCGAGCCACTTTAGCTGGCCACTTTCAGTGGAAGAGGCACCGGATCTACTCTGAGGTAGCTGAGTAGCTTCAGGTAGTGGTCCAGAATAGGTCTGCAAGCACTTGTGTTTTTCATTATTAGTCAATAGTTCCTTGTCTTTGTTCCCCTGCAGTGGCAGACCTTCCCATAGACAATTTCCCAGGGCGGCACTCCCCCCCTCTCCATCTCACGGTGTGCCCTGTTAAGACTGCTTCTAATATGACGCGGTGGGCACTGCACTCGCTACAGGGTGGAGGGCACCGAAGGAGGGCCGACGCTCTGTGTGACAGGATAACCAAAATTGTGAGCAGAGGAGCTTCAAGGTCCTTTCACGTAGGACACACTGTGCCGTGCATTCACCGTTGGTTAGAGCGCAAGGAAGAGAGCGAGTATTACATCAGGAGGAGGGGCCAGCTAAATTGCGTAGGTGTGAATGTCTTTATTGGGCGGAGTGAAATAAGCTCCTCCTACCATGTACATTGCAAAACAAATAATGTTATAAATGCTTATAATCGACCACATTTCCCATGCTCAAATAAAATAAATTAAAATAATATTATATATTAAAATAATTACAATAACAATTACAAAAATGATTGCAATATTTACAATAATAATTACAGTGTACGTCTGACGCGGTAAACCTGCAAAATGCTCCTACATTAACAGCTGTTTCTGCCAGGTTGCCGACGCTGGATGCTCATCACCTGTTGAGATGAATTTCACACTACTATTAGTGCCAACGTTGAGATTAATAACAGCAGAACAGGAACGACTGTCTGATGATTCCTCTCACTTAATGTAAGAACACATAACACAAGCAGCCACGCAGCATGAAGAACATTCCAACTCTGACTACGATAAGATTTTTACATCGCAGCAGGGAAGTTCAGTTGCTCTACGCTAAGCTCAGATTTTACACAGTATAATACTGGTGATGTTCTAGTCTCGGAAAAGTTCAGAGATTCACCCTGACCCAGTCTGAAGTGCAAAGACGAGCATATGTGAAAAATCATTTTTAATCTTTGAAAATTTATTTGTTTAAAAAAATCTTAGTTGCTTTTCTAGTTGTAGAGGATCTAAGACAAGTCCATAGAACAGCAACAAGGAGTAGATAATGATGACATTTCTGCACAAGATAGCATACAAACTATTTGAAAGGCAAGCAGTTTCTCTTTGTTTAGCTCCGTACTCCAATCGCAGTGACCTATGGTATGTTTTAACTTGTCAGGGTTAAAAAAAGAAGTCAAAGAAGAAGTTTGTGTTTCTTCACTCAGCCTTGAGGTTTCTTAAAGCATCGATTTGAAGTATGGCTTGTTTTTTCCC